>WUAW01004225.1:25966-39777 GCA_017165845.1 Thaumetopoea pityocampa | reverse complement strand
ATTTTCTCCCAGTAAACCTTACAGTGTAAAAATATTTGAGATTAGAAGAAGGATAGGATCTAGTTTACTAGTTACAAAAGCATACACAATATACAAATACCGAAACAAACTAAAACACATACACACATATACACTTTGAGACAAAGTGCTCCTTAACTTTTGGGATGTATATTGACAGGAAAACTTATTTTGCAATTATGCAAACATAGCTTATGTTAACCCAAAAGCTCAAGTCAAATTCGTTATCTGTAAACATTGACACAGGTACAGGTGCACGCATAAGAACTGCAATGACCGAAAAACTCACATCGCAGGAGTGGTTGATGAACCTGGCGGCGTTGCCCTTGAGCGTGGCGTCCACGACCAGGTTGTCGTCGATCCGGAACATGTAACAGCCGCCCACTCCGCGCCGCCCGCTCATCGCCTCGTACCGCTTCTCGCGCTGATCCGCCAGAACAGCACGGATCACTTCACCCGCATACTCGATCACCATGTCACCTGAAAATATATGCACTATATTTTAACTAACTGCGACCCACAGCCCTTTATTGAAATTTTACATTGCTTTTATATAAAAAAAAAACTAAGGACAGGAAGAAGAAGCAATGTGTGAAGCAATGTGTTTGAAGCAACGTCGCAAAGAAATAGGTACTATACTTAAATTGTAAAAAGCAAACTGATTCAAGTGCACACATTTGAAGCTTTATAATAATATTAATAATCAACAGCAACACATGTGATCCCACTGCTGAATATGGGCCACCTCCTTAAAAAGTACGGATTTGCCATAATCTCCACGGTTGGCAGGCGTCTTAGAGATCGCAGTAGATTTTGATTGAATAACAGGACAACGCTGCTATTATACTGATACATCCCTTAGCTGGTTCTGTATCACAGCATCGGCGGGAAGAGAGGGAGTAACATGATGTCGGCGCCATGCAGCAATAATAATAACAATGCGATGGTACAACATAGGGTACGGGGATTGAAAGGAAATAACTGTTAATGGAGAGTATTCATTAGCTGGTATCCATTAGGTCGGATAGTGTCTAATATTGCAGCAGGCCCAATGCGCGCACGCATTGTCTCGGTACTTGTATTATACCCCGATGTATACAGCACGCGTAGCACAGTCTTACTATCCACTGAACAGTACTTCGTTCATCGAGACAAGCTAATAGGAAAATTGGTGAACTTTATTCGTCACAGATAACAAACATAAGGCGAGTGCACGCTGCGACCAAATGTTAGTCTCATCTGTCTGCTGTACGGTGCGGACGTGTCGTCGTTTGATGCTTTAATCGAGTTCTCAGTATTCAATTTTACGTTGACATAACTTGCTTGTTGGACTGTTTCTTCATTAATTCGTGGCTTGATGCCTATCTCGGATTGATTGACATTTACAATGACATCTTTAATGTCAAACCCAATTTCACAAAGCTGTGAAAACTTCCTTTTTCCCTAACCAAAATACTATATGTATAAAAGCTTCATTGAGGGTACACCTAACGCATCGAGTCACAAATTATCAACAAAAATAAATAGTCACATTTTATCTAAAAACGGTGAAATCCCTTTGGGAATTTTCCCAAAGATGTCCATGTAGCATTTGTAGAGAATAGTTCGATGACCAATGATGATTATTCACGATGATAGTGCGTCCTCTTCATTTTCATACGAATGAGCAAGAGAGACCGTCATATATTAGCTTGTCTCTATGAACTCAGTATAACACTATACTTCAGTGTTCCACTAATTGAACAGTGAAGTGAGTTTAGTGTTAGTTCAGTAGATAATAAGCTAAGTGTACTATATGCATACTGTGCGTGACGGACCTCTTGCATGACAGTACTGTCCTTCGGGTACTGTATAAATACAAGTATCGGGAATTGTTTGTGTGGGGGAACTGTGGAACTCGCATCGGAGTCCGTGTACTGCAATGTTCAACTTACTGTGTGAATAAAATGATACTTTCACTAAAACTGGTTTCATTCCAGTCCCTTACCCAGTCAACATAATAGTTATAACTTTGTTTCAGACCTATGGGACTTAAAATTTACTACGACTATGTCAATTGAATAATCATTCACCTTCTTCAATATCTCGTTTGCAGAATAATCCACGTCCATGAATATGCGATCTGTAAACTCCAACAGACACCTTAGATGTCTCTTTCAATTGTCTGAACCTCATGGCTGGTGGTAAGGTTGCCAAACGCCTAAAACGATAATTATTAAATCGATTACATCAGCTATCATAGAATGTAGAAATAGGACATAGGGATGTCCACGACAAAAGACTGCAAATCAGCACGCTGGTCAAATAGGTCTTCTATTATTTCTTACACAAAACAGAAATTTATTTGGATTTGTCCTAATACAATAATCAGTAAATCTAAGAAAAAACATAATTCTTTCAACAACCTTATAAAATACAGCATCATGTTATCATCATAAGCCTATCGAAGCCCATTGTTGGACATAAATCTCCCTCATAGGCAGGTTTCTGCAATAACCTAAAATATAGTTTGGCGGGCGTATAAGAGATGGCAATAGATATACGCTAAATTGCAAGATAATGATGCTGGCTACGTGTCCACTACTCTAGATGTGTATCTTTGTCCATTCTGACAACACCCACTAAATGAGTTACCCTGTTATTATGTTGGTTTCCACAAAGCTTTTTCTCTAATTCATATTTTGTAAGAAGAAACTTGTTCATTTTCAACATTCTGTGACACAATTACAGGTACACACATTCATTGGGTTAATTTAAATAACTTTATGACAACGCACTTCATCATCATGTCAGACCATGGAAGTCCACTGCTGGACACGGGCTTCTTTTGAAAATGCAATCGATTTGCTGTAATCGTGTAATCATGTTTGGCAGACACATTGCAGAGTGCGGTAGGTGTAAGTTGAATCGCAAGATAACGCTACTGTCAATTACTCTAGTGCATCCCTCAGCTGATTTTCACAGCATTCACGAGAAGAGAATGTGACGATATTATTATGACGGAGTCACACAGCAATGATTCCTCTTTTTTTTTTAATTTATCGCTAATAAACTTACCTAGAAATAGAGCTTTCACTCTCTTGGCCTCCAAACGGTGGCGGTTCCTCTCTAAAAGGCGATGCCATCCAGCTGAACATGTCATGATTTTGTTTTTTATCCACTGGGCCCGTGCGAGCGCTGCCCCAAGCACTTTCTTTGAAACCTTCACTTAAATCTAAATCATTGTCCCAGCTGCTCAACTGTCGTCCTTGGCTTGTCTTGTACTTAGTGCACCGACTAGCCTATGAATAAAAAAATATTGAGATTGATTAAAAAATTAAAATCAATAATCACTCTATTTCAATGAAAATCAATATATTTCAAAGAAAGTGAATCCTTGATTAGTATACTAAAAAACAAAAGGAAAAAATATACTCACTCCCGGGAGTTGTTCAATGAGGTATCTCAATGCATTATTGTTAAGTCCTAGTAAATGTGCTCCAGATAAACTGGATGGCAGATTGTATTGAATTAAGGGCAATCCAGATTGTTTTCTAGCCTCTTGTACTGTCTCTATAACTTTTGCCCATAAGTCGATCAAAGATGATGAAGTGTAGTTAAAACCATCTTCAGAAGTCACCTCGTATATTAGCTTAGGTCCGTCGTCTTTTGGTGGGTCAGGGACCGATTTTGGTACAGTAGGTTTATTTTCCTTTGATAATTTACTGTGCTTCTTTGTAATAATTGGTTCATTTTCAGACTTCCTATCTCCCAAAGGTCTCTTCATAACTTTTGTAGGAGCATTTGATACTTTTGATGGGAGAGTTCTGTTGGTATCCTTTTCTGTTAATACTTTAGGTTGTTCAACTACTATCATCTCTGTGTCTAAGTTAGGCAAAGACATTTTAGATTCAATTTCTACAGATTCACTGACACTTACTCCTTCTATGTCAACTCGGGCCGTGCTAGTGGTAGGTTGATGAATTTCAACAGACATTTGCATAGCTTCCGCCGCATCTCTTTCTTCTTTTTCCCTTTTTGCTTTTTCTAGTTCCATCATACGTTTAGATTCTTCAATTGCCTTTTCTAGATCACTGTCAATATTATCATCTTTCATGTTTAGATCAGGCATGTCGTGGCTTACAGGTCTTTGTTTAGGCACTGTAACGGTCTTGGGTGAATTTTTCGCTGTCTTACTTTGACCATCTCTATGCAATGGCAAAACTCTATTCATGGGCCTCATAGACATAGGATTGACCACATTAGTAGGAATTCCAGATTGTTGTGTTGGCGGAGCTTTGGGTAATGTAATACTAGAACTATTTTGTGTTGGTAAATTTATTGTAGTGTTTGGTACAGGAATGCATATCATATTACTAGCATTATTCTGGTTTTGTAGCAAATTAGTATTAGTTTGAAGTGGGAAGCTAATATCAGCGGCGGCTTTAGAAGCAATCTTTGGATCAACAAGATTATTCTGAACAGTAATGTTCACAGTGTTGTTGCTTGAGTTAACGTTAATATTCATTGGAGCACTATTAGGTATTGCTTGGAAAGGCACATTAATCATAGTACTACTACTATCATTATTTTGCTGGAAAGCTACAGGATCAGGAGTCATGCCTGTTACATTATTATTATTGTTGTTGTTGTTTGTGACGACACGAATGTTATGCTGCTGAGGCACGTGTTGATTGATGTTACTGTCCAAATTAGTATTGTTCATTCTATTGCGTTCTGGTAAATTAATCACTCTATTGTTCTGTGAATTCATTTGAATATATCCAATTTGATTGTTTACCGATATATTATGGCTTTGCTTATCATTTCCAACAATATTAACTTTTGCGCAATCTTTGTTGCTTGGTATAGTCGTCATAGTCAAATTCGTGTTTGGTGGAGGACCCATTATATTCTTTACTCGTAATGGATCTTGTGTATATTTAGGCGCATCAGAGACTGGCATTGTATTTCTGTCCATATTAGTTATACTTTGATTCTGTGATAGGTTACTGTTAGTCATAGAGCAACTGTTGATGTTAATTTGAGGATTATTGGGTACTGGACCCGTCATGATTTGATTCTGATTATTAGTTCCATGTGCTTGTGAATTACTAATCATCATGTGATTTGATGTTCCAGACATGAGGTTGTTAACATTATGATCAGTGGGATTGGAGCAACTCATTAGCATATCATGTCCAGTCATATTGTTTTGGCTACTAGTCCCATACATATTACTGTTATTAACAGTATTCATCATCATATTATTAGAAACATTAGAGTTGTTTATACTCATACTGTGCATCATGTTTCCAGCTCCCATATTCATATTATTCGTATTCATATTTGTACATATCTCCATTGAATTTTGATTGTTTGAAAACTGTGAACTATTATTAGAGCAGCTGCCGCTACATGAATTTTGAATGTCATTTTTTATATCTGGAATATTTGGAAGGTGCATTATTGAATTATTCAGGGATTGGTGATTAACATTAGTCATTTGCATTGAACTATTCATACTGTGCACATTCATATTATTCATATTGTTCATCTGGTGTTGCATCATAGAAGAATGCTCCATAGAACTTCTATTATTTTGTATTTGATTCATAGCATTCATGTTCTGCATAGTAATTGGGTTACTGTCGTATCTGTTCCCGTGAATGTTTGGCATCGAGCCAGAATTATCCATCTGGTTACCTAAATTTATATTGGGGGCATTTCCCGACATATGATGCATATGCATACTGTTATCCATCTGTTGTCTGTTATGAAGTTGATTTGGCATGTGTTGATGTAGACCCATTAAATTATTATCAATGTGTGTGCGGTTATTTTGTATTTGCATGACATTCGGCATTTGATGTTGATGATGGAGAGCCACATTATCCATTTGTCTATTCTGCTGCAAAGACATTTGTTGATTTACATGCATATTATTATCTAATTGGGGTCTAGAACCATTATTCATGTGGTGATTCATTTGCTGCATGTTATGGACTTGTGTGTTGTGCATAGTTTCCATAGATCTATTTGAATGAATTGTGTGACTCACATTGCCCATACTATGTTGCATGTTGTCCATCATCATCCTGTTATTCTGTATATTCATATTCGACATTGTATGCTGCATATGCATATGACTTAAGTCACTCATGTCAGACCTATTTGAATTGTGGCTGTTGTTGCTATGCAAATTCATTGACTGATTTATAATGTTGCTGTTGTCAGGGGTGCTCCGATTAGACAACACATTTGTCTGATTGTGACTATGTTGTGCATTGAGCATATTTTCATGAAAAGACCTACTTGGCGTAGGTTGATTATGCTGCTGTAGTTGATTACCATCCACTTGGCGACTGTGTTGAATCTGACCATTCATGACGTGAATTTGATTGGTTGTGGAATGCTGGTTGTGATCGTGTGGCATTATCTGCATACTATTACCATGTGACATATTTGCTATATTCATAGAAGACATGTCGTGTTGTGGATTTAATGACATCCCACCATCGTTTGAACCCAAAATATTCATTCTGTTATTAACTGCTTCTTGTTGGCAAGACATATTGGTATTTTGTATGCTGTTGCCTGAATTCATTATCTGAACTTGTCCATGAGACGAGCTATTAGGTATTGGGCATAATTGATTTTGATTATTTGTAACTGATGCATTATTTTGGTTGTTTTGTAACTGTGGTCGCATTACATTATGTGGTATCATGTTAATTGCTGGGTTGTTATTGATGTTGCCACTCATTTGACAACTGTTCATTTTATGGTTATTCATTTGACTCGATAAAGTATCATTACCATGTTTATTCTCTAGCGTTCCCATATTTTGGAAGGTTTTGTCATTATTAGCGTGTTGTTGTGAATGTGAAGCCATTATTTCTTGGGAGAAATTTAAATGGCCACTTTCAGTTTTGGAAAGAGCATTAATTTTGCTCAATTTTAATGTTGTGTCTGCATCAAAATTATTGTTCATAACTGACGACGGCGGATAAATATTTCCAGCTGTGATTTGGATGATGTTGTTAGATGTGGAATGAGATGACGAATGGTGGCTCACGTTGAGACATGGGTCAAATTGATGGGAATGCATATTTATGCCAGTCATTGAATTACTGGGCAACTGCATCATACAGTTCGAATTAATTTTATCATGATCGTTATTTGAATGTCTTGCAGTTCCTATATTGCTTTGAATATTCATGGATGCATTATTAATGTTGCTTGATTTCATGGTCATACTTTGAAGTTCTAATTTATTATCAGAAAGAACTCCGCTATTAGAAAGAGTCAATTGTCGCCAGGGAGTAGGTGATTTGATGCTTTGTGTAACACTTATGGTGGGTACACTTGACGAATTTGAGTTCTCTTGCAGATTACCACTGATTTCTATTACATGTGAATTTTCTATTTTAAGATTACTTTTGTTTACTGATGGCGCTATGGAACTTGATACTATCGGTTGTGACAATGGAATTGACTGCATCGAGAATGAGGTACTAGAATTCGGAACAGATTGAGAAATAGCAGTTAAAGGCTGTCCAGTAGAAGAAACAAGAGTCACATTCGGAGACATTGACACGTTACTTGGTTTGGGGATATTTCCCCTTTGAAAGTTTTGCGAAGTACTTGAAAGCGTCATGCTGTGTATCTGCGATGTAATAGGGTTCAGGCTCTGTCTGCCGGTAATAATAGTTCCTGATTGTGATTGAATACTTATTGGGTTAGGGCCCATTTGAATCACTTTAGGAGTCTGTCGATTACCATTGTTTGAAGACTTATCAGGCAGTGGTTGCAGTGTCAAGTTAGGGACACTGGTCTTTATATTCTTTATTGATGGTGGAGACGATTGTACAGATTGCGCAGTAACAACATTAGGAGTCGAGGACACTGCCACACCATCACCCACGTTATTTACTACTACATATCCAGTTGGCACTTCCACAATAGGCTCTATCTTACTCGCTTGGAATACTTGTGTAGTTGTAGCCGAGAAACTACTATTTTGCGCGAGCACTCCTTGCATTGCTGTTGAAACGAACTGTTGAGACGACATCACCGTATTTTGCACAATTGTCTCTAAACCATAATAAACAGGCTGAGTTGTCGTTAAATACATGCAGCCAGATGGATCAGTGACCATTTCTAGGGTAGGCGTCGACCCCAATAAAACTTGATCATTGCAAAACTGTGGTAACAATGTTCCTTGTGGAAGAATAGTAGCACCGGGAGCAGACGAAATTAAAGTGTTACCCTGTTGTTGTAACGCTGAATTTGGTATTATAGTTGTTTGCCCGTTGCCGATCCCACTCTGTGGTACAACTGTAGCTCCAGCAGTTTGCAAAGTGTTATTTGGTAGTAGAGTTGCTGTCTGTGATGTTATATTTCCAGGTGTCAATCCTTGAATAGTTCCTTGTGGTATGATAGTTGTACCATTTTGTGTGTGTATAGTTTGTGGAAGAATTGTAGGCCCATTAGGACCTTGAGATAAAATTCCTTGAGTCTGTATTGCGCCTTGCGGCAATATTGTAGCACCTTGTTGAATAGCTTGAGGCAATATTCCTACATTTCCTTGGGGTAACAACACAGGGATTCCTCCACTGGGAACCGCAACTAGTCCTCCCGATTCTGTCTGCTGTATTTGGAATGTTTGAGGCATAAGGCCACCTTGTGAGATGAACTGTGTAGGACCCGCTTTGAAGTCCCCTTGTGGTGCAATAGTTGCAATATATTGCATATTTTGATTCTGTTGTTGTGAAAGGGCCTCAACATAGGACATAATGTTCTGATTGCCCACAGGTTGCACAATAATTGAAGGTTGCCCAGTTTGGTTATTAGTTTGTAATTGAATGACAGTGTTTCCGGGGCCAAGAGGTGACTGGTTAATAGTAGTAAATGTTTTCTCCAATTTCGTATGTCTCTTTATAGTGGTTGGTTTAGGGATTGGTCGACCCCTCCCTCTATTCGTAGCTTGAAATATAGGTTTAGGTTGAACTGGTGTAGGCTGTTTCTTGGGCGATTTTTGAGGTGTTCCAGGCAATATCATTTGTTGCTTATGTTGCGAGTTTGGAGACGTCAACCTTTGAGCAGTCATTGTTGGGACCACTATGGTGGGATTTCCTTGAATCTGTGGTCGTATCATGGGCTGTAAATTTTGAATGATTGACGCATTCGGCATTCCTTGTATAGAATTGACAGGCAACGCGATAGATGACGCGCTAGCCATGTTAGGGAAATTTGTCACTTGGTTTTTACCTTGCATCATAGGTGCAATGTTACCTTGTTGATTTGATGGTATAGTCAGAACTTGATTTGAGTTTGATGAAATCACCTGAATGCCTCCTGAACCTGACAAAAGTTGTGTCATGTCAGTACCACTTTGAATCTGTTGTATGTTAGAGCCACCATTTCCTTGTTTTACGCAAATATTGTAGGGTAGAATATTTGATTGAGTTATGATTTGAGGAGTCATTATCTTTTGGCCACTCGTAGAGCTAGTTTTGGAAGGTAGTAACATTTGAGGTGTAACCACTATCTGGGGTGAAGACAGTACTTGTTGATTAGTGGGCACCTGGACATTAGTGGTCTTACTCTGGTCGAAAATGACGGTTCCAGATTTCATTTGTTCTGTAATGGTCATAGTCATTTCATTTGATGGACCAGGTGACGGTGTCTCAACAATAGTACCGTTTATTGTTATTTGTCTAGTGTTGATCGATGTTCGTCTGGCTGAGATGCCTTCAGCTTTCACCGAGTTCTCAGTACCACTGACAACACCAGCATGTATTATCATTGGCTGAGCAAATGCGCCTTGGAAGGCATTTTGTAAAGTGGTCAATGTCCTATTTTCGGGTGATTTCGGATTCTCACTCTCACTTTCACTTGTCGACATCATGTCGCAAGTAGGCACGTGTCTATCATATGACTCCTTGTTCCTGTACGTACACTGGCATCTGTCGCATCTGACTTGTTGTTCCATTTGTTTTGACCCTGAATTGTCCTCTAATGGTTGCATTAGAATTTCTTGTTGTCCACTAATTGAATTACCAGCAAATGTTACAGTGTAACTTTCAGTGCCACTAGTTCTGTACAAAAATTGGTTAGTTTGACCTCTTGGGGCGTTATCATTTCCTGGATGGTTATCTTCAGCGCCGTCTAATTGTTGTATGGGCGTAAAATCGTTGTCATTGTCACGAGGACTTGATGGACGTGAACTGCACGTACTTTCGGACCCTGACCAATCAGCTGCACCATCCAGTTGAGAAATAGGGCTGCATTGAATTTTTGTATAAAAATCTATGACGTCAGTGTAATACCCATCATTTTTATCAGTTTTTTCTGTGGTTGTATCATCTTTTTCTTTGGGCGATTGTTCCCTGTAGTTAAGTCCAGAAGTATGTGGAACCTCATCGCAAATATTAGTAGTATCATTAGTGTTTGACTCTGCCTTTACTTTTTTATCCACATTGATAGCAGCCTCTTTTATAGATTCAAGAGGATTTTCCGTTATGACAAGTCTCTGTACAGGACTCAGTTTACCTGTCACTGTAGACGTTTTGCCCATTTTGCACCTTTTAATTGTAGATGTTAAGAGACTTGTATCGAATTTGTTATTCCAACTACTAGACCTTTGCTGTCCACGACCTGTAGTCAAGGTCTTGAGATTATGACTTTGCAAGAGCATTTCAGATTTACTTCTTTTCAACTCTTTGCTTCCTGTTTCGAATCTCGCATTAAGAAGTTCATCTATAAAATCTGTCGAGCGAAAATCAGATTTCTCACTGGTTTTATCATCTGATTGGTTGATTGCACAATAGAATTCGTTTTTCATTTCTTGAAATATATCTTGCATTGATATGCCATCAAGTAGATCATGATTCAAGTCCTCGAATATAGCGTCTTTTACTTCTGGTGGTAATAAATCCGCTGTATTTTGGGGTTCCTCTTCATCTTGCTGTTCTTGCTTACACACATTGTCCAGTAAATATTCCACTACTTGCTTTACAGCCAGATCCTCTAAAGTTACATTGTTTCCAAATTTAATTGGCGATTTATCACCTTTAAGCATCAAAACAGTCTTATTGTTCCCAGTTTCCAAGCTTTCATGCCACGCGCCTATTTCAGCCATGACCCTTTCGACAACATGAACATCTACAGTATGATCTACTGTTATATTGACACCAAAATCGAATCCTGGTAGAGGTTCCGCTAGAATTAACTTGGTTTTAATGGTATACCTCACGATTTTCGAAGGTTTTTTGCAAGACCAAAACAGACGGGTACATGAAAAATCTACAGGCATTAAAAACTCTTCATAATCAGATACTGATGGTACAATTTTTCCAAGGCTGTGGACAGTTAGTGAACCCAAAATGAATTGCACTTTGCTGATTTCACTGTATCTTTTCTTTTTCTTGTCAAGCTCGACATATACTGGCCTGGTCAGTTCAAAATCAGCATCTTTTTGTAAACTCTTTTTTGGCACATCTTTGCCATGAGTAGGGCAGAATACCCTCTTGTCATCCATAAAAGCGCAGTTCTCGTTTCTCGCACAGGCATAGTGATATGTTTCACTACAGTTTTTTGCGCAACAACCAACACTGGCTCCTTTTAATTCACAGGTGGCACATTTTATCATCTTTCCCCGCGAAATTGCTGAATGCACATTTTGAAGAGATCCATCGATTTCTTCAAAAACTTCAGCCGACCAAAGGGCGCAGTTGGCATGTATCCAGTCATTTTGGCCGCAATAAAGCAGTCTACCTTCCATTGAAGGAGATCCATCACCAACAGCTTTACAAAGCACACATACTCTCGAATCTACAACTGTATTGAACTCTAATAGATCTTCTTCTAATTTCTGTCCATCATATTCCAATTTTGGCACCATTTCATCTAATGGTTTTTCAATTGATTTTACAGTTGCCTTATCCTTATTATCAGAGATATCTACACCTTTAAGAGATTCAGTATCATCTTGTTCACCTTCGACTTCAAGGTTAGGTTGGAGACAGTTGTTTTCACAGTCAAACCATGGGAATGTTTCTGAGAATAAGGCCTTGTATATAGATGTGAGGTCATCATTTGAAGTCCTTTGTATTATCTCCTTCATATCATGGTTGAAATCTTTCAAGGAAACATATCCATCACTGTTCACTTTCTTTTTAACATCTAACAATGATGGTGAAACAATTCTATTTAAATCATCACTGTTATTATCAGTCTCTGGCGAGTTAGGATGCCTCATGACAACTGGACTTAAATCTTGTTCACTACGAACTTGTGGATAATTCTTTATGGGTTCATCATCATCTGATATGGCTTCGTATTTGTCATCGTGTACAGTTGTTGGCAACATCGTAGTCGCCTTTTCTGTTTTACTTTGTGGTTGGTAATTTTCGTGCACCTCGATACATGGCGCTTCGAATTCCATTTTTGTTCCGTACAAACCTGTGGAGAAACATATCTCTTTGTTTTGCATCAAAGGCTCTTGTAGATTCACCACTTTATGAGATGTGTGTGGTATTTCTTGTTTTTCCATGTTGACATCTGACAGCAAAGTAGAACAATGCCACATTTGTGGTGTGCTGGAATCCTCAAGTTTGTTAGGTCCTATATTATTATATCGCCTTCCTCTCGAAGTGTTCCTATACACTTTAGTTTCCGAAGACTTCATGGAATCATCGGCTACGTCGAAGTGTAGTTTTCTTATAGCCTGCGGCGACATTAATCGGTATGGTTTGTTTGGTACTGGAGTATTTTTGTGTGGTGTAAGTTTTAATAAGGCACAGGCCTTTTTATTTTTAGCGAGGAGCTTCAGTAAATGAAGTAGCCTTCCTTTGAGATGCTCTGTTAGCATCTTCCTCCATGGAGGATCATGTGGCATACACTTACAGCAAATGTATTCAATCGATGGTGGTAAGGCAGAAAGAAGTTGATATCCTTCACCTGTTAAATCTTCACAGCTCGCGTGAACCCACCTGCCGCACCATCCACACTCCATCATCTAAACAAAAAAGTTAAATATTCGTTCAAGAAGAATGTCCGTGAACTCCTTTTGCGTGAATTAACAGAATCATCGTAACCTTATTTTCCTTATTTTTAAGTGTGTTGTAATAGTATATTTGTTTACTACCATATTTGAGTTTATTATTATGTATTAGTTTATTGTATCCCTATGTATGTATTAGAATGTAATAACCGTTTTGTTCTCTCATCTCACAAATTATTTTCGTCTGTGAATGCACCCACTTTTTTTTAATGTAATGTATTACTTTTAGGTTGACTGGTAGAAAATACCCAAGGCATTAAGCCCGCCTGTACATGTTTTATGTATGAAGTGTAAATAAATAAATAATATTATAAATTGATTATACAACACAAAAATTTAGTCTATTTACAATTAGTATTATCTATAAGCAATTTCTTAGTGTGGCAAACAGGCCATTTTGCACTAAAATGAATGTAGAAAAGATCAAACTGTGCACACTAGTCTAAAGCCACGTGTAACTTTTTAACCGCTCTTTAGATATGTGAACGACGCGAAGAGCGAAGGAGACATCAGGAAAACGCAATATGATTGATAGTATGCACAGCTTGCCTCGCTCGCCCCTCCCACTGTTTACGGCTCTAAAGCGCTCATTTACAATATCTTTAGTATTTTAGTTTACCTTATCTTTAGTAACAATTACTATATTTTCTCATCGGGCTACTTTCCCGCCGAATAGCACCCTAAAGTGGGCATTTTTCAGACTTTTTCGCGTAAAAATCTGCGTAAAATAGTTATATCTTTTAAA
>WUAW01004221.1:475-12840 GCA_017165845.1 Thaumetopoea pityocampa | reverse complement strand
TGTTATTTTATCAAAGTTTAGCAACGTTGTCCTGTTATACAATCAAAATTCAGCAACGTTATCCTGTTATTCAGTCAAAGTTCAGCAACTTTATCCTGTTATTCAATCAAAATTCAGCAACGTTAACCTGTTATTCAATTAAAATTCAGCAAAGTTATCCTGTTGTTCAATCAAAATTTACTGCGATCTCCAAGACGTCTGTCAAGCCTGGGTATTATGGCAAATCCCACCTTGTTTAAAAGGCTCATGCTTAGCTTCCTATTCCTTTCTCTATAACATTACTTTGCAGTTTATGTGGGTCGTGTGTTGAGATTCTCAAAAGGGGACACCGCGCACTACCCCACCGGTAGGACTCAGTATATAAGGACGTCACGCCACTGCGACCCATCATCCCCAGACCATGTCATCCCCACTACAGGGGCACGGACTTCCCCTGATCAGGAGCGGAATTAGGCCGCAGTCTACCGCGCTGGCCTAGTGCGGGTTGGTAGACTTCACATACCCATACGAGCATGCAAGCTTCCTCATGAAGTTTCCCTTCTCCGTTAAGTACATTGGTGTCTACATTGTAGACCGTACATGAATTACAAATAGTAACTCGGTGGTACGGGACCGGGATTGAACCCACGACCCTTCGATCGTAAACCGTGTCTAACACCACTACACCACCATAAATTAATTAATCAGGGATGGTTTACAGGTCTGTCGTTATTCTGGACAGCAGCGAGTGCCCGAGGTCTTGACTTGCCCTCCGTGAGCAAGTACCTGAGCTCGGGTCCCGCGCATCTGTGCGGCCTCCAACGCAGCAAGGGTGCGCTGAAGCCCGGCGCTGATGCGGACATCTTGTTTTTCGAGCCCGATGAAACTTACGAAGTCAAAACTGATATCATCAGACATAAGAATAAGGTGACTCCTAACTTATACCATCTCTAAATAGTATCAAAAAATCTCTGACCGCGTATGTCTGCCAGTTTAGTTAACTTTTAGATTAAGCAATTTTGATGCATTTTTCATCACTGTCATTTAGAGAATTTCTTCCAGACGGTTTAATTATTTAGAATGTATAAACCTTTAATATTTTTCGCGCATACTACTGAAAATCTAACCTACATTTCTGTTATAAAATTATTAAATTCCAAATTTTGTAAATCAAAGATATTAAAAAAAAAACTGCTCAGATCGACTAATTGGCTTCTGAAACAAATTCCATCGATGTTTGTTTGTTGGTTCGAGCTTCACGCAAAAACCAGAGAGTAGATTTTGTTTAGACTATTAGTCTTAAAGATACTATTCTGGCTTAAATACTGCGGTATGTTTTACCAAAATCGGTACAGTAGAATTAAAGATACAGCTTGATCCCTGTTTTAGTAACCGCCGTAAAGGTGTGAGAGCTGAAGTAAAATTGGTTCCTTGGTTTTTTATATAAATCTAGGATTGTGCATGTGATTTAGCATTTCCCATGTAGCGGAAAACCGACGTTCACACTGGCGGAGCCTTGGGCAAAAGTAGCAGATTTATATAAAAAACCTTATAACCACTTTTACTTGACCTCTCGTACCATAGCGGCTACTAAAAACAGGGATCAAGCTGTATCTTCAATTCCACTGGACCGAATTTGATTGGATTGAAACAGATAAACATCGACCGATTTGGTTTCAGAAGCCCTTAATTAGTCGATCTGAGTAGTTTGTTTTTAAATATATTTGATTTTTGAAAAATTGACATTTAACAATTTTATAATAGTATAGATAGATAATAGTATAGACTGTGTCAAGATTTCTTATGTAGCGGAAAACCGAATATCGCGTGGACGGAGCCGCGAGCAAAAGGTAGTAATATACATACCAGTATATCTAAATCTACAAGAAGGCGTGCGTACCCACGCCGAAGAATTTCAGTCTACCTTCATTAACTCGTTAAATTAAATATAGACGTTCATGGTACTGCGCAGTAATTGGGATAACACAAATAGTAGATAGTAATAAAGGCAATTACAAAATTGGTCTCAGAATATTCCTCACGAAGTTTTCCTTCTCCGTTAAGTGCATTGGTGTCTACAATGTAGACCGTACATGAATTACAGATAATAACTCAGTGGTACGTGACCGGGATTCGAACCTCCCACCATTAAATCGTGAATCGTGTCTAAATGATCGATGCACTTAACACTTTACAGGTATTTAATTGCAAGGCGCTGGTATTTCCCCGAGCTTGTTCATTAAAGTTCTACCAACAAGTAGAAGATTGTAATGTCGATGTTCCAAACATCTCTGACCACCACCTCGGGGAGACTGTAATTATGTTATATATGTACCTATGCATGTTAACAGTACCCTCATATAATTATTATTTGCTACATACATACATACACTCACACCTTTTTCCCTGGCTCTCCGGCGAGGAATCGAACCTCGGTCTCCCGCGTAACAGGCGGGTATACTGACCACTATACTACCGAAGAATTGGGGTAGGCAGAGACCACTTCTTTCCACTTGTTACGAGCAAAGTGGCTATCAGTACCACATTCGCCCCCGCGGGAAACGAGACGTGTCGGGTGGCGAACCACGATGCCGCCATTTTTGAGGTCCTAAAATGTTAAAGTGGCTAATTGCGTTCCCACGAAATGGAAAGTAAGGAAAGAGGTTGAGGTAAGAAAGGTGTATTGAGCAAGGAATATTGAATTTGGGAAAAGGACTATAGGATATGGGATACTACTATATCGGAAGGAATAGGAAGAGAAATTAGTAGCTCGGGAGGCCAGGGTCGCTTACCCGTACGGATAGGCTAAAAGACCAAGTACTCCCTGACCTTGTAATTACAATATAATAATATAATTATAATAATTAAATAAATTGACCTTACAGATTATAATTTGATATTTTCAGTTAACGCCTTATTTAGGCAAAGAGCTGAAAGGTGTCGTGAAGCAGACATACCTGCGCGGGCGACTGATCTATGACAACGGACAACTCGTGGCCGAACCTCAAGGAGAACTGTTATTGAATAACATTTAGCATTCGGCGCATGTAACGTGAGAGTTGATCGATGATTAAAAATGTAATTTAGAAAAAAATAGAATTGTTAGTGTTTTTGTTTTTTTTTTTGTGTGTGTCTTCGTGTGTGTGATTGTTATGTAGCAATAAAAGTATTTATTACCATTAATTATTTATTTTTTATTTGCTATTTGTCTATGTAGCACCAACTCCAATCATCAACATCATTATCATCATTTTTATGGTTTAAAGTCAACTATTTATCGTAATAATACGAGTATTGTATGATTATTTAATGAAGTTTAAAAAAACCATAAATAAGTGTTATTTATTCGAATGGTTAGTCAAGTCAACCCAACCTATTATTTATAACCTAGTTTATTTTTAAATAGTTTTCATTTTTGAAAATTTGACATATAACAATTTTATAATAGTAATAGATTATCACGATAGAAAAATATTTGTTTATATTTTAACTTTATAACAAATAACGAATTATCTCTAAATATTGTTCTACTTTAAATAATTACATTTAGAGCATTGAAACAAGCACGTGGAGCCGTTTTTCCCCCAGTTCATTTCTAGGAGTCAATACTAATTATTCTCAATCGATGAGGCACAAAGTATAGCAAAATCATAATGACGCTTTATTTAATTTTATCGAGATTAGATTCCGTCCGTTAGATGTTAGATGTTTATTTAATTTTATGGAAAGAAAAATGCCATCTTTTTTAAAAATTCAAGGTAATCTAGTTTACTTCGAATTACAGAGTAAATTTGCGAAATTAAAAAGAAACAGCCCCTAGTCTATCGATTTCGAAAAGTCAAGGTTAGTGCCATAGGCACGAACACGAAATATAAGACTTGATAAGACTTGGACTGACTTGGCATATAATAATCAGTATGGTAAAGAACGCCTGTTTAACTTCGCATGCACAATGTTTAGTATCGTCGGTTTGTTTATCTTTTGTTCAGGCGTTCGCTAATCGCTCAAAAAACAAACTCAAAATAAATAATTATATTGAGATGATTTTAGAGGTTAATCTGTGGTGCATTCTCAACATATTGATAAGTATTGTAAACAAAGAGAATTTAGGATTTTCTTAAAATGGTCCCGCTATTATGACGTAATAGCTGTACCTCGCGGCTTCGGTCGCGTGTTTTTTTTTAATCTATTTGTAGTTACCAGAGTATCATCTCTTTATAAACGACGTTTGCGGTGTTCCATTTTGGAGCTAAAATTACTAAGCTAATTCACCCTCTTAGGGGTGACATTTTGAAAAATGCCGATATACGCGCACATTTATTTCTAACCAGAAGCAGATATGTTAAATTTCGTACTTCTTATTTTGAAAATACCTAATTTCCATACAACCATTCATCCCTTATTTTATCCCTTTAGGGGTAAAATTTCCAAAAACTCTTTCTTAATGGATGCTTACAGTATAAAAGGCATCAACTGCCAAAATTTCAAGTTTGTAGCTCCAGCTGCTTAGGTTCTGCGTTGATGAATCGGTCAGTCAGAACAAGTAATTATATATGTATACATAAATAATGGCAAAAGCGTTCTGCGTTCACCACTCCAGAAACTTTCTTGTCCATTGGTCGGTGCCTCGACGCGCGTCGCTACTGCGTGCTGAGTGGCATGCCTGCCGGCACTTCATACGAGTATGTCGGTGACCGTGACTTCGTTTACATTATAAATTCTTCATCGGTGGCGCGCAGTCTTTGGTGCTGATTCTGTTGTAACATAACTAAATTTGGTCCCTCTCTATGTTTTTCTAATCTCAAACGCCAAAACGAGACAGCTACAATTTTGGTGCAAATTTAGTACAATTTTCAGATGTCAAAATTAAAATATTTAAGCGCGGTTTCGTAACACACGGACTAATGATACGCAAAAAGGCAATATTTATTTGAACCATTTGATAGAAACGTAGGTCGCTACTCACTATAAATGTTTGCTATTTTGTTTCGGCGTTTGATATTAGAAAAAGAAAGGGAGGGACCAACTTTAGTTTAGTTCTGTATAACGCAATCGGCGCCATTGTTGATGTCATTTACAATAAAATTATAGGACAGAACTACACATAATGAATCAACACACAATATAAGTTTCAAACTTACCCATGGACTCGATGGAGGCAGATTGGATCCTTTTTGCTTAAATACGCCCAACCCTTAAGGGGGCGTCTCAAAATGAGAAGTGCCGTTGGCCGCTGATGCCCTTTACAGCGTCATCATAATCATCATCAGCTTTGGCAATCCACTGCAGGACATGGACCTCCTACTTAAAAAGGAACAATTTGCCATAACCTCCACGCTTAGTGCGCATCTTGGAGGCCGCAGTAAATTTTGATGGAATAACAGGACAACCCTGCTGCCTGTTATCCCGCTACATCCCTTTTCTGGTTCTCACAGCACCCATGAGAATAGATAGTGTGACGCTGTTATTATGCCGGCGCCACACAGCAAGTGTCACCGAATCAGCCGCCCTAGCTAAGTTGACATTCGACAATCGTTATCGCTAATAGACAGGAAAAAAATGTATTGGAATGACACTTCTATTCGACAAGTTACGTGTGACTTGGTGATTAGAAGTGTTATTCCAATACATTTTTTCGTTTCTACTAGCGATAACGATTGTCGAATGTCAATTTGGCTAGAGGGGCAGAATGGCGAGTGCGGCGTGCACTCCAGCCGTTGTTTTAGAAGCCCAAGTGGAGTAGTACTAGCAAAAGAACCCCTCGACGAAGGATCGACCCTCGGCTTTGGCAGTCGCGGAAGAAATGTTTATCGTGGGTTTAGACTTCGGTACAGTACTGCACTTAATGTCAGCGAGGTAAGATTAATTAAGATGAAGATTTTTTAGAACTGGTCTCTGCCTACCCCAAAGGGAAAGAGGCATGACTGTATGTATATATGTAGTATATACTATGGTCTCTGCCGACCCTTATGCGATATCGACGTAAATGTATGTATGTATTTTTTGACCCCGCTTACCGACGCGATCGACGTCTGATAGTGATGGTAATTCTACTGTAACACAACTGTGAACAAAACTTAGCTAAACTTAGGTTCTTTTGTATTTTTCTAATGTCAAACGCCAAAATGAGATAGCAATATTTTTGGCGCTGTTAGGTTAGTTCAGATACGTCAAAATTAAATTCTACATATAAATTTAGACGTAACCTCGGAACATGCCGACTAATACGCAAAAATGCAACGTTTGTTGTGCCTTTTGACAAAAATTTTAGGTCGATACTGGCTAAAAATGTTTGCTGTCTCGTATTAGTGATTGGCATTAGAAAAAGAGAGGAGAGGCGAAATTTAATTTGAGTTACATCAGTATTGATACCATTGTGACCTGGGCGCGATACAGTCGTCCGGAATGTTAGCCGGTCGTGACGAATGTTATACAACTGAATAAACAACTTAAAATTGAGATTCAGTCTTCGACACATTCCAAGCAACGCAATCTATAGCTGGCAAAATAATTCTAATTTTACCTTACAAGTACTCCTGTACCCATTCGCAGGAGTCTTCTACCTTTCACTCACTCTCAAATAAAGCTCACTCGTTCCTTTTACATAAAACATCTTCTCAGTTCAATAATAAAGTATAAAGGAATTCAAAATCAACCTAAGAAAGGTACTAGATAGACTTCACAACGGTTATGTATATATATAAGCATTGTATAGAATAGATAACAGGGGTTCTCTGAGGCGTACCTTTATGGGACCTAATGAGCACGGCGTGCTATATGATGATCCAGTAAGGCGGCCATTTATTTCATTCGTTACCCTTTTGTTCGTGGCTTTTCTACAGTTGCAGTAATCGAATCGATCACAGATAAAAATATAAAATATTTTGAAAAAATATATGAGGGTAGCAATATCAAAACTTCAACAACGATTTAAGAAGTTATGGTCATAAAAACAATCCCATCCTTCTTTCTATTTGCGTTAATAATTTTATTATCCGCTAAAGTTATTCAGAGGTATGTTTTTAGAAACAAATCGTAAAAAATTACAAACTATAAAAGGAATCGCGGTAAGAAAATGATTGAGAACTCCTAGTTTAGAGCAAATACTCAGATTATTTTAATAATTCTTAGTCACCAGAGGCCGCTGCGATAGATATCTTTGAAACTAAATGGTTGATTTCAAAGCGTTTTGTTTTTTGCATAAAACAGATAATAATTTAAAATAGTTTCTTAAATTTGCTTTATTTTTATAAGCCGTAAGGGGGATTTGAATATGTTTTTTTTTTGTTTATGTAATCATCATGTTAGTAATCATCTACCTAAGATTGGTTAGTAGGTAGGTAGGTATTTAGGTTTACAAGACATACCTACAGCAGATCTTGACTGTGAAGAAGATATAAAAAAATATTCCAGACCTTAGATATATTGACGTATAAATAATCTAAGTTCCAGACTATGTTCTAATTACTCAACAAATTTTATACAAATTGGTTCTGCCGTTTAAGTGTTTTTGAGTTAAACAGATCTAAACATCTTAAAAATTAAATTCTATCATTAGGTATCTAAGTATATAACCGTTTTGTTACGAATAGTAAATATTATAATACAGATCTGTTGTTTGTAAAAACGTTTGTAATTGGAAGCATTGAAATGGAAATAATGAACACTCCACTATCCTCCAAAATGAACGCTTGTCTCGACTAAATAGCGTTATAAAGTAATTGTCAAACACTGTACTCCGTACATCATGCCGTGTGGCCTTGAATGATTCGTGCCTTCCTATGACGGTCGAACTTAATATTCAAATCGTTCCCGAATTCACGAATTAGGCTTCATTAATATATCAGCAGCCATGAGACTTTCCATATTAAATGTATCACTCACAAAGTTTACAACGATGCTGATACTGCGGTAACAAAATTTAACTAAATTTAGTCTCTCCTTATCTTTTTCTAATGTCAAACGCCAAAATGAGATAGCTACAATGTTGTGCGGTCAGTTTTGTTTAGACGCGTCAAAATTGCCAACCTACATTTATGTTAAACGGTTCTAAAAAATGTTGCGTTTTTGCGTATATTTAGTCGGTATTTTCCGAAATCGCGTCTAAATCTTTTAATTTTGAAGAAATCTCAATTAGTAAAAAAAAAAAATTAAAAAAGAAAATTACGAAATGGGACCGCCTATCAAATACTCGTGTTTTTATATTATTTTCTGTACACGTCTGTTTTTGATGAGTCAGTGTTCATCCATCACTTGTTCTCGAATTGCAGCCACAGACGACACTTGAAAACACACTCAGAAATTCCGATAATCTTTTAGATATTGTCACTTTGAGTGATTATGATATTGTGTTCAATGCCCCCATGACCTATTTAATTTCTTTTTTGAAACTTCAATGGATAATCATGCGTGTTTAAAGTGATAACAAGATCCACTATTGTAGAATGAATCAACTATCAACTATTTACCGGTGATAATCTGACGCTGAACAAAACTGAACAAATACATACCCGTGGCAATGGTTACCGAACGAGAGAGTATGGAATGAGTTAGTTTTACAATATATTAGTCAAAATCCAGATATTGTGGTAAGCGTTGTCCAGCAATAAATACTCTCCTGCTAAAGTTGACATCCGTATAATGGCAAGCCTTAAAAGTTCTGGCGGCGATTATACTAGCCCAGTTTGGAACCCATTGGCGGTAATTCTGCTATAAGAAACACACTTTATAATATAATTTAGGCTCTCCCTACCTTTTTCTAATGCATAAGGCCAAAACGAGACAGTTCAGAGGTCACGTCTTAATTTTTTTTTATTTTTGACGTGTCTAAACAAAACTGACAGCGCCAAAATTGTAGCTATCTCGTTTTGACGATTGGCATTAGAAAAAGATAGGGAGAGTAAATTTAGTTCAGTTTTGTTACAGCAGAATTAAGTATAAATTATACCGAGCGATGACTTAATTAGCGTCGCGGGTAATCGGTGAGTGCAGGCGGTCACTCGAAGCCACCCGAAGGATTCCGGCGGATCCGTTCTACTCGTACAGTTTAGGTACTTTAAATATTTGAAACCAAATTTAATCGGTTGACACATCTTAATGCTTCATCATAATCATCCCCACTCCATATTCTTCACCATTATAGAGACACGAACCTCTCTTTATAAGGAGGGGGATTAGGCCGTAGTCTACCGTGCTGGCCTGGTGCGTGTTGATAGACTTCACACACCCGTGCGTCATGCGGGTTTCTTCACGAAGTTTTCCTTCTCCATTGAGTACAATGATGTCTACAATGTAGATCGGATATAAATTCGAAGTAATCCAGTGATACGGGACTGGGATCGAACTCGCGACGATTTCGATCGCAGGTCGAGGTTAGTACCACTTGACCAACAATGTACTATTAATGCTTTCATGTCTGTAAATTTAAAGAAAATAGTAATATTAAAGAATAATCTTACTGTACTATGATAAGATCATAGAGATATCATCATCATCATATCAGTCCACAGACATTCACTGCTAGACATAGGCCTTCTCTAATGGTCGCCACACCGAGCGGTGAGCCGCCTGCATCCACTGATTGCCCGCGCCCTTCACCAGGTCATCGGTCCACCGGGTTACAGGAGGGTAATACAATATCGCTCATCCAATAGAACAATGACGTAATTGCAAAAAGTTAAAATTTTATTTTCTGTTTAATTTGGATGATTTGTTGTTTAATATGGATTTTTTTCAAGAATGCTCAAATTATTAATAATAATCTATAAATAAATTATGAAAAATCATGAAAATTGATATAAATTACAAAATGGTTATAATCCAATTTTAAACTGAAACGCTTCTTCTGATAAATTGCAAAAATGTAATTACGCCATTGTTCTAGTAGCAACTTCGCTGGCACTTTAACTCACAAATAGATATATTTTTATTAAACTATTTCATTTTACCACCCTAGGTTCCATCGCCACTTACCATCAGGTGGGATTGTAGTCAAGTACTGGCTTAAATATGGTAATAATCAGACTATACGACTGGCCCTGCGGTCTCCAACCCATTTGCCAAGCCTGAAAATTATGGCAACACCCTTACAATGTTTAACACACCCAAACATAAATATACATCAACTTCATCAGCCTTTAAAGTCCGCCGCTGGACATACGCGCCCTCCTTAAATAGCAGGGATTTGCCATAATCTCCATGCTTAGCAGGCGTCTCGGATATCGCAGTAGATTTTGATTAAATAATAAGATAACGCTGCTGACCATTATCCTGGCACATCCCTTAGCTGGTTCTTACAGCATCCGGGAGAAAAAAATGGAATGACGCTATTATGCTCACACCACACACCAAAAATATACATATCAGAGACTCAGAGTAGAATCAATGATAAAAAAGTTGTTTTCCATTAGCGAGAAAGATACAATGAACGGTTTATAAATAGCACTATTTAAATATCATGTTAATATTCAAAAGTTAAATAATACATGAAACGTACTTGTCATGAATATCAAGAAGTGACCGTGTATTCAATGCAATATGAGATATCGACAAACACATCTGTATCGTATAAGTAGGAAACAATATTTCAGACGACACTCGTGCCTCGTGTGTCGTGCGGTGATAATCAACAGCATTCATCAACACGAATTCAGTTTTTCACGTTCCATCAAATTACAAAGTACTCAAATATGTTGCTGCCATTTGTTTTATACGAAATATTAATATTACTTTGTAAGTTTAATATTCCTCGAGTTTATTTTCTTGTTACTGTTCCTATCGAACTTATTTTAATTGAAATTATAATAATCATTTTAGCGGGTGTGTCTTGCCGCATATTAGGAGAACGAACGAAGTCTTCAGGGAAACAATTGTTTGTGAGTCGGCATGTTGTTACTGAGTTGGAAGAATTCGAGGGTGGCGTTCTGGTTGACGAGAGAGGTGTCATTGAAGCTATTCTTAGAAAAGACCTGGTGAAAATTCTAGTGTCTTCAGAAAACTATCTGAATATGACAGTAAGTGGTTAATTGTTTCCCTCATTACCAACAGATGAATAGATGTATGTATATATAAATTATTATTTTCAAATTAGGTATATAATATATATAATGTATATGTATATTCAGTGGGAAAGAAATTTACAAAAATCGTTTCCATATAGGCCTTACAAACTGTATGAAAATTTTAAGATGATAGAGAAATAAAAACGACCAGCCCATTTGGATTGAATAATTAAAATTTTAATAATAAAACCCCTGTAATTACGTTGAAAAATAAATTATAACACCTTTAATTTTTTAATATACTGGATAGAATAACATGAAAGTTAATATTATATTTTTATTAATATTAAATTGGAATAAAATTGGAACCATAGTGTATATCATACAGTATCATCATTCAATAAATTACATTTTGCAAGAAATTTGAAATTAAAAAATAAAGGCATTACGTAGGTAAATTATATATATTAAATAAAATATAATATACGTATATTATTAATATTAAATAAAATATAATAAAATAAAATATAAATTAGGTAAAGGAGTACTTAGTCTTTTGGCCTGTCCTTTGGTAAGCGTCCCCGGCCTCCCGAGCTACTACTGTCTCTTCCTACTCCTTCCGACATAGTAGTATCCTATATCCTATAGTCCTGAAGGACTATAGGAAATTGGGTGAACCCAAATTCCATATTCCTCTCTCAATAAACTTTTCCCACCTTATCCTCTTACCTTTCCTCTCCGTTAGGCCGTGGGAATGCAATGAGGAACTTTATTACTTTTGAACTTTATAAAATGGCGGGGTCGTGGTTTGCCACTCGACACGTCTCATTGCCTGCGGAGGCGAAATGTGGGCTGCGGATAATTAGTGCTACATTAAACGATCGTAGCAGGTGGAAGAAAGTGGTCTCTGCATACCTTAATGGGAAAGAGGCGTGACCGTATGTATGTATGTATGTAATATCTACTATGTATATATATTTTATTTTCAAACAATAATCTCCATAATCAAGAAATAAGAAACTTATAAACTATGTTAGTAATTATTAATAAAAATAAAATAAATCTAAAAATAAAATGAAATAAAAATAATAAAACACTATTAAGCCTATATTTAATATTGACGACTTTAGTTTTAATGTAAATTTAATTTAAAACTGCGTGAAATGAACCTAATGTTTATTTAATATCTCAAGTGATTTTGACATATTACACATATTACACTTTGGTCCTGATGTATTGAAATATTATAAAATAAAGACTTATAGACCAAACTTTTCAACTGTGCGCGCAAACATTAGCGATTAACAACAGGTTGTTATTACAGTCCGCGACAAAAGTATAGACCACCCCCCTAATTTTGTAATATCTAATATAAAACTACATTTA
>WUAW01004218.1:61036-73040 GCA_017165845.1 Thaumetopoea pityocampa | reverse complement strand
TGGAGTGAACACTGCAAACGAACGCATGACTCGTTATTAGTTTGAACGCTTCCGACATGGAAATTTTGATCTAAAAAATGAACCCCATGGTCGCCCGAAAACTAAAGTCAACAACTACGAATTAAAGGCGATAGTGGAAGCTGACGATACTCAATCTACGGCTGAATTAGCAGCAGCTTTCAACGTTAGCACCAAAACAATATTGGTTCATTTGCGTCAAACTGGCAAGGTAAAAAAACTTGATAAATGGGTGCCGCACGAACTAGACGATCGCCAGCGCGACGAACGCGTTGAGATCTGCCTTGCGTTGCGTAACAGACACAGAAACGAAGGGATTTTGAACCGCATTATCACTTGTAACGAAAAATGGATTCTTTTTGATAATCGTAAACGGTCATCATGTTGGTTAGACCCTGGTTCAGCACCTAGGCAATGCCCCAAACGAAAACTTACCCCTAAAAAAGTCATGGTCACTATTTGGTGGTCTAGTGGCGGTATAATTCATCACAGCTTCTTATCAAATGGCAGTAGCATTACTGCGGATGTGTACTATGAGGAGCTGGACACAATGACGGAGAAGCTCGCAAATCTCCGGCCAGCCTTGTTAATCGTTCGTCCCTGCTGCTCCTACACGATAACGCTCGACCTCATGCGGCACAACAAACGGTCTCTAAGCTACAAGAGCTAGGGTTGGAAGTTTTGCGTCATTCACTATACTCACCAGACCTTGCGCCGACAGACTTCTAGTTTTTCCAAAATTTGGACAACTTTTTGATAGGGAAAAAATTCATTACCCGAGAGGCAGTTCAAAATGCCTTTGAAGAGTTTGTTGGCTCCCGTACACCTAACTTCTTCAAGAAGGGCATTGAAAAATTACCACTGCGCTGGCAGAGATGCATCGATAGCATGGGTGCATATTTTGATTGATAGAAATAATAAAATATTTATATGAATATGACTTGTGTTTCTGTATACTAAACGGCAATTTCATAGGTAAAGACCTAATATAATATTTTTCAAGTGAACAATAAAATATCGGTGTATCACATTTTATTGCTTCTTGGGAGTTTTGAAGTAAATCCGAAGAATACCATTTGATTACGCAAAATGCCTTGAAAAATACAGTTACTTTGCTATGGTAATCACAGTTTTATTCCAATGTTTCAATATTGTTCATGATTATTGACGATTAATACACAAAACAACACCAAATTTATATATTAAACATCACAATAAACTAATACTTATAAAACATTAAAATAAAACTTCAGGTGACGCTTCACTCGAGTTGGCGCCAAAATCCTAGGCATAACTCTGTATAAAATTAGAAAAGTGCGTTCCTCTTATAAAGATAAAAAAAAGAAATAATTTTTCACATTGATAGGTGGGCATTGCGAAAAGGTTTACGTATTCGCTTTTCAAAATCAAATTCTTTATTGAGAACATAGATTATTAAGGTTTTAAAAATTATTAGATCAGTTGGTTTAACTACATTCTGCCAAATCGGTAAGCAAAATTAGAATTAATAAGTTTCCAAAATATGTAATTAATCAGCCAAAATATAGATAATAGCATTTTATATTAATATTAAATAGGATTATAAGAGGTCTTTAATAAGGTAATCCTTCTCAGATGCTACAAGAATCGACTGAAGATTATAAAATTGTTTTATTTGAAAGTGATTGATATATAAGTAAAGTTTATGTCTGTTATATAAATGTAGACATACCACGGTGATACGAAAGAGGGTTATTTTAAAGGCGGTCCTAGACATATATAAAATTTTTTGCAAAGATGCACAAAAATTAAAGTATTTGTTTAAATATTTCATATTTTAACATACTTTTCGTATTTACGATCGCTGTCTCAATTTTTGGCGTACACCAAAAAGCGCTAACCGCGAATGTTTAGACAGCTCCCACACACTTGGAAAGAGACTTAGCTGTTTGACAGTACATATACGGAACAGACGACTTTATTACTTCCATAATTTTTGTTTATATTATAATGGAAACACAGAAATGCGTTTATATTGGAATTTATTGAACTATCGCAAGGCCGGTTATTCTTTTAAATCGTTTTAAGCCATTGATACTCAAAATATCTATATTGACCCCCAGGGGTTGACGATAACTTCATTACAGTTACAAATTTAAATATTTTAACGTGTTTATAGCATTATAACAGCTGTCAAAAACACAGTGAAGTTGAGGAATTTGCAAAAAAAATGAATATTACACAAGCAGAGGTCTATAAAAAACCAAAAATATAAACCATAAAAATCAAAATTCAGAGAATAATGTGTCAAATTGTATTAAAAATGGCTGACGAACACTGGTGTTAAATGATAATAGTCAAAAGACAAGAATAAAAAAAACGCTACAGCGTCAACCAAACTATCGTCCATCAAATCGTTTCGTGAAAACTGATCCAAAAATATTTTGAAAACGCGATTCAAAAACATTTACATAGATTTCCCGTAGCAACGTGAAGTTATGATAGCAAATACAATCCCTAGATGGCAGAGGCTTAGCAACGTGAAGTTTATTGCAAATACCTTGATAGATAATATTGAACTCCGTGGAATCAACCCAAACCGCTACTGTAGGCACAGGAATCACAGCGCTGGAGCGCTTTATGGAACTAGTTCTCTTTAAAAGAGAAAAACTAATTTGACGTCACGCCGTCTAGACGATAACTAAAATTGTCTACCGGCGAACAATTACGTATGCCGTAAGTGTGTACAGCTAAGCCACATTTATACAGAGACAATGGTGAGTAAAGCACTTTATGATAATTCAAGCAATTCTACGACGAAAGCGTAAAGAAATCCATTTATCGCAATGAAACACTTCAGTGCTAACGCTCGAGTCAAATCACCTGCGCCAAAACACTCGCAGTTTCAACTCTAATACGTAATAAACTTTGGATTGGAACTGTGACAGGCATTCTTACATCTACACTATTATAAAATTGTTAAATATCAAATTTTCAAAAATCAAAGATATTTCAAAACAAACTAACTACTCAGATCGATTAATTAAGGGCTTCTGAAACCAAATCCGTCGAAGTTTGTTTGTTTGTTTGTTTGTTCGAGCTTTACACAAAAATCAGCATGTAGATTTTTTAAACTATTACAGTCATAAAATATTTTTCTGATTTAAATATTATAGCATGTTTCATCAAAATCGGTTCAGTAGAAATGAAGATACAGCTTGATCCCTGTTTTAGCAGTCGCCGTTAAGGTATGAGAGCTCAAGTAAGAGTGGGTCAATGTTTTTTTTTATATAAGTCTATGATTGTTTCTGGATTTCCCATATAACGGAAAACCGAAACGCGGGCAGAGCCGCGGTCGAAAGCTAGTTTGATAAATGTACTAAATGGAGAAAGAAAACTAAGAAAATTTCGTAAGGAAATTTGCACACCTACGTGAATGTGTTAATTCTACCAACCCGCATCAGGCCAATGTGGTAGACTACGGGCTAATCTCCCTCCTTATTAGGGGAGGCCTGTGCCCCTGTAATGGGGACTTATATGGACTGGGGATGATAATGATGAATATTATATTGTGGACACCTTTTCCTTCATACACATGATCTACTCCCAATTTAGGATTTTTTGTGTCTTGGGTATTAGACAACGATATACTTACTTATATAGATAAATGCTAATAAATATATAAACGTTCATGATTCGAGTATAGACATTCGTAGTCATCACACAAAGATTGTCCCTACCAGGGTTCGAATCCGGAACTAACTGCCAAAAAAGGCAGGGCCATTGCCATTGATCCAATAAGTCGTTTGAGGACAAACTAATTAATATATACCGACCTATATAATCAAAGAAATGGATTTATTGATTTATCCATTCGAGTTCTACTCAACATATTTTTATACAAATATGAGCTTGATTGATGAGTGAGGATCGCTGGGTCTCGCCGGATGCAGGTGGCTATGGACCGGTCGCGCTGGAATTCGATTGGAGAGGCCTATGTTCAGCAGTGGACAACTACGGGCTGAAATAGAAACTTTGCGCCTAAATAGAAACTGTTACACAAACATACACACCCACTAAAATCAATTATTAAATAAAAACAACAATTTTCCTAATAATTAATAATTATCTATTATTGGCGTGACTGTGTCATAGACTTAGTCATACTGTCTTTCCCTGAAAACATGAAACATGTGGTTTCGTCATAAGGACCGCTTCTACTCGGGACTAATAATATATCTGAAGTTATTACTTCTGACTAGATATATGACTCATGAAGATTACCGAACAAAGGAAACTAGGCGAGTTAGAAAAATAACAGTTTATTATTAAGTAGTTTTTGCCCAGGGCTCCGCCCGCGTGAATGTTGGTTTTCTGCTACATGGGAAATCCCGACACAATCATAGATTTATATAGAAAACCTTAGAACCAATTTTACTTGACCTTTCGTACCTTAAGGGCGGCTACTAAAAAAGCGATCAAGCTGTTTCTTCAGTTCTACTAGACTGATTTCGTTGAAACATGCCGCAGTATTTAAGTCGAAATAGTACCTTTAAGACTATAATAGTTTAATAAAAATTTACCCGCTGGTTTTTGCGTGAAGCCTGAACAAACAAACAAACATCGACGGAGTTGGTTTCAGAAACCCCTAATTCGTCAATCTGAGTAGTTTGTTTTGAAGTATCTTTGATTTTTGAAAATAGGACATTTAACAATTTTAAAATAGTATAGATAGATAGACATACACTCACGCCGATATCCCATAAAGGTAGGCAGAGACTATAGTACATACTATATACATACATACAGTCACGCCTTTTTCCCATTGGGGTAGGCAGAGACCACAGCCAGAGAGACCGCAGCCCACATTTCGCTCCCGCGGGCAATGAGACGTGTCGGGTGGCGAAATACGACGCCGCCTGAGTTACGTGTATGTATTGGATAAAATCTATAGATATATATTGCTTACCCTGACTGACTGACTGATTCATCAATGCAAAGCTTAAACTGCTAAGGGCTATAAACTTGAAATTTTGGCAGTTGATGCCTTTGATGTGTTGTGTGTAAGCATCCACTAAGAAAGGATTTTCGGAAATTTCAACCCTAAATGAGTAAAATAAGGGATGAACGGTTGTATAAAAATCCGCCATTTTCAAAGTAAGAAGCACGAAGTTTTATATACCTGCTTCTGGTTACAAATAAATGTACACATATATCGGCATTTTTCAAAATTTTACCCCTAAGTGGGTGAATTAGCTTAGTAATTTTAGGCCCAATAAGGAGCACCAAAAAGAGTTACTACGGTAATTAAAACTAAAGATTAAAAAGCTCAACACGCGAGAGAAGCTGCGGCAATAGCTAGTGTGAAATATGATTTAGACCACTGATACCCAAAGTGGTCTATATTTATACCGTCCCCAGCGGTCGACGATAACCTGCAAGGGGTCCACGCCAGTTATCAAAAACACATTTGAAGTTAATGAATTAGCCGTATTAGCTAGGTGTTAGCTATCTAATACCGAAAAACATGGCATGTGATGTACAAGACCTAAAAATTTGGGAATCTTTGGCTTAGACCTTTCTCAGTCGGTAGCAATTAATACACAGTCTCTGTCATCTCATTCTATTTACCTTCAGAATTTTATTTTTATTGTCGGAGTGACTAATACAACACTTTGTTATTGTGATGCAATTCGTTGTAATCTTTTCGTTTAACACATTTCATAAAGTGACGCAAGTACATACATACACTCACGCCGATATCCCTTAAGGGTAGGCAGAGACCATAGTACATACATACAGTCACGCCTCTTTCCCATTGGGGTAGGCAGAGGCCACTTCTTTCCACATGCTACAATCGTTTAATGTAGCAGTGGCTATCTGCAGCCCACATTTCGCCTCCGCGGGCAACGAGACGTGTCGGGTGGCGAACCACAACGCCGCCATTTTATAAAGTTCAAAAGTTCCTCATTGCGTTCCCACGGCTTAATGGAGAGGAAAGGAAAGAGGATGAGGTAGGAAAGGTGTATTGAGCAAGGAATATGGAATTTAGGAAAAGGACTATAGGGTATAGGATACTACTATCTCGAAAGAAGTAAGAAGAGACAGTAGTAGCTCGAGGGGCCGGGGTCGCTTACCCGTATACCTAAGTCTATTTGCCGGACAAGCTAAAAGATTAAGTACTCCCTGACCGTGAGTGAGTGACGCAAGTTTTAGAAATTATTATAAATTATTGTTAAAAACTAATTGTTACCTGCGACTTTGCTCGCGTATTCATTGAAAAGTACCTATATAATAAATATATCTTATTCCAGATTATGTTCTAATTATGTAGAGAATTTTGGCAAAATCGATAAAGTGTGAATCGAGTCACAAAGATCCGAATTTCGCATTTATATTATTAGTCTTACATTTGTGGTGGATTGATGGTTTTAGACACGGCTTACGATCGAAGGATCGTAGGTTCGATCCCGATTCCGTACCACTGAGTTATTATTTGTAATTCATGTATGGTCTATATTGTAAAAATCGATATACTTAACGGAAAAGGAAAACTTCGTGAGAAAATGCCCACGTATGTGAAGTTATGAAGGTATATGAAGGTATGTGAAGTCTACCAACCCGCACTAGACCAGCGCGGTAGACTACGGCCTTATCCCCCTCCTGATCAGGGGAGGTCCGTGTCCCTGAAGTGGGGACGATACGGACTGGGAATGATTTAAAAACTAAGTTTCGCTCGCGACTCCGCCCGCATAAATGTTAATTTTCGGGCTAAGGGGAAAATCCTGAAACACAGATTTACAAAAAAGTCAAAGAATTTACTCAACGCTTCACCTACGATATATTTCAATATTAAACTGTTTTATTTAAACCGTTTTTTCCGAGATAAAAATCAGTTTGTCACTTTCCCGCTTTAAATGTGCAAAAAAACACATCGCCGTTAGAAACACACAAACCAACAAATGCGCGACGCTTTATTAGGATAAGAATAATTAAGTATTTTTATTTTTGTTTGATGTTATGCAGCGGTTTTTCTGTGAACAAGCGCTGTCAGCAGCTTATCTGTCAATGCTACGAAAATGATAACTGAAATGATAAGTTTCATTCAGCGTCAGGCTGACGGAGTCCACATAGGTTGGACACGGGCTCCGTTTGAATGGGAGGATCCCATAATATGTACATCTTGGCAGGAATTTCAGAGAACGCAGTAGGTGATCACTGGTGCTGATTCTATTGTAACAGAACTTAACTAAATTTAGTCCCTCCCTATCTTTTTCTAATGTCAAACGCCAAAACGAGATAGCTACAATTTTGGTGCTGTCAGTTTCGTTTAGACACGTCAAAATTAAAAGATTTAGACGCAGTCTCAGAACATGCGAACTAAAGATACGCAAAAACGCAATTTTTTTTGAACCATTTAACAGAAATGTAGGTTGGTACTCACTATAAACATTTACTATCACGTTTTGACGTTTGACATAAGAAACAGATAGAGAGGGACTAAATTTAGTTAAATCCTGTTACAGCAGAATCAGCCCCAATATGTACCTACTTACATAACAGTAGTATGTAAAGTCCAAAAAAAAATAAGACTTAAAAAGGAACGGTTAAGAGTGAAATTGAAAATTTGGAAACTCGCAAGAGAACCAGACCGATACTGCTCAAAGGATTGCAAATCTGAAGCAGTGGGCGTGCGTAGATTGTAAAGCTTGAAAGTCCTAGAATTACTATTCCAACCGGAACGCACTGTGCGAGTTGACTCCGTACTAGGTTGACCCAATTAAGGCAAAATTAAGGTCACGATCAACAAGAGTCTCATAGTTACTGGGTGCGGCGATCATTGGGGCCCAAACTCACTTGGACACTAACCGAGACAAATGAATCATATGATCATGTCCAGGAGACGGTTTGGCTACAGTACTGTACAGATAAATTAGCTTGGAGACATTTTTGGGTTTGTAGTAAGTAGTGTTTGTACACAGTGACTAAAACCGGAATAAACCAATTTGTGTTAGCTACCACGTGCCAAGCACTGACATCAGTCGCTTATAAGTAGCGTTAGAAGTTACATATTAAGTACATTGGTTGTATAGTGGTGTCAGACATGACTTGCTATCAAAAAGGTCGTCCGTTCAATCCCAATCCCGTACCTTTGAATTATTTCTAATTCATCTACGATCTACATCAGAGGTTCCCAGACTTTTTTTCTCATAGACCACTTTCAAAATTTAGCTCGTTCAGGTGGACCCCCTGCAGGCTACATTTCTACCATATTCCCAAAACTCGACAAAAAAATGTGAAGATTAGATCTAACTATGAAAATTTGCGTACGCCAACGTAAACCCTCGTCGAGTCTTCCGTGGACCCCTGGGGGTACTAAGGATCTACATTGTAGACATGTACTATGTACTCAACGGAGAAGGAAAAACTTCGTAACGAAACATTCATTCATGCCCGCGTGGGTGCGTGAACCTATCCAATAGTATAGTAAAGAATAATGTGTTTATCAACCGGCACTAGACCACCGTGGTAGACCATTTCCTAATCCTCCTCCTGATCAGGGGAGGTCCGCGCCCCTGTAATGGGGACGAATGTGGACTGGGAATGATGTTAATTAAATTACGTTCAATATGTATATTATTAAGTACCTACCCATAAAAATGAAAAAAAAATATAATAAGTATTTGTTTAACTATTTATCTGCAGACCAATAACTACTACAGACGCAAAACGTCTCCAAACTGATTTGGCTATAAATTTCGTACATTTCATACATATGTACATTGCCCATGACATTGCTGTGGCGTCCCGCTAACATAGCTCTTAGGGAAAGTTTAATTACAGTCGAGGTGTCGGACTGATATAATCGTGGTGATGAAGGATTAGATCATAATAATAATAATAAATTAGACATTTTCACATACATTGATCCAGTCTCAAACTAAGACGCCCTCCCTGTGTCTTGAGTAAAAGACAACGATATACATAGTTATATAGATAAATTTGCTTTGGGTATCGATGTGTTAGACGATGTGAGATTATCTGATTGGTACAGTGTGTCGACTGATGGGTAAAGAGCTAGTGACCCTGCTTTCTGTACCAATGAGTCCCGGATTCGAATTCTGGTAGGGGCAAACATTCTGTGATGAGCACATATATATATATATATATATATATATATATATATATATATACCAGAATTCGGATTCGGGACTCATTACTATATCGACCCCCAGGGATCAATGATGACCTGCAAGAGCTCCACGCCAACTGTCAAAAACACATTCGAAGTTAAAATATTTACAAAAAAAATATTAACTGCGCTTTGGGGGTCTACCCAAAAGTGAGAAACATTACAAGTGGTCTACAAGACAAAAAAGTTTGAGGACCTCTGGTCTAACACAATACAAAATATTTTATTTGACGAACGCTTGTCGTATTTTTGGTGTTTCAGCGTGTTCAATACCCGCCCTGGCGAAACTAGAAATAATACAGTTAACTTGGACCACATAATTGGTATGTAACAAGCACTCTATGAATGAGCCTGTCTGTATCCTGCAATAAATGTGTGGTGACTTACTTCGATACACAGTACCACACATACTCAACAGATGGCGCAATTCTTGAATGATGACATTAATATAGAAGGCTGAATCACAGTAAAGAAATTTGATAGCGATTTAGCGAACAAAACCCTTAAGATTTGACAACTAATTCTCTATATTCAATATGGCCACCTACTTCTATGTAGTGCCACACATAATATCAGTTGCACAATCTAGCGTAACTCTTGAATGATGACATTATCTTAGACGACGACTGATTGGCAGAGTGGACAGTGACCCTGCTTTCTGTGCCAATGAGTCCTGGGTTCGAATCCTGGTAGAAACAAACTTTGTGTGATGTGCACAAATGTTTGTATCCGAGTCACGAATGTATTTATCTATTTATGTATAGTATTTATCTATATATGTATGTATATCGTTGTCTAGCACCCAAGATACAGGGAACCCTAGTTTGGGACTACATCAATGTGTGTAAAAAATGTCCAGAATATTATTATTATTATTATAGAAGGCTGAATCATAGTCATGAAATTTGACAGCGATTTAGCATAAATGTCTGTCTGTCTGTTTCGACATCAACCATCGGGGCGGTGGCAGGCCCCGCCAGACTTTTCACCGGTCTGGTCAGAAGATCTTCCCTTTTCCGACACTGCCACTCCGGCCACACTTCGACCTCCCGACGTGATGATCAACGCCTTTGTCAACATCATCATCGGTTATTCATCCGAGTACAAATGTTTTTAGGCCGATAGACATACATTTTGTAGTTGATGATTCCACATTACAATAATAAAATTTACTAGCTTTTGCCCGCGGCTCTGCCAGTGTAAATGGCAGTTATCTGCTAAACGGGATGAAATTAGAGTGAAGCTGTATTTTTAATTCTACTGAACCGATTTTGATAAAACATGAGAGAATATTTAAGTTGGAATAGTACCTTTGAGACTGTAATGGTTTGACCAAAATTTACCAGCTAGTTTTTGCGTGAAACTCGAACAAACAAACAAACACCGATGGTTTTGGTTTCAGAAGCCCTTAATTAGTCGACCAGAGCAGTTTTTTTTAAATATCTTTGATTTACAAAATATGAAATTTAACATTTTTATAATAATACATACATACAATCACGCCTTTTTCCCTTGTCCTCCGGCGGGGAATCGAACCCCGGTCTCCCGAGTGACCAGCGGGGATACTGACCTCTATATTACCGAAGAATCAGGTTAGGCAGAGACCACTTCTATCAACTTGCTACGAGCAAATTGACTATCCGTAGCCCACTTTTCGCCCCCGCGGGAAATGAGACGTGTCGGGCGGCGAACCACGACGCCGCCATTTTATGAGATTCAAAAGTGATTTAAGTTCCCCATTGCGTACCCACGGAAAAAGGATGAGGTAGGAAAGGTGACGTGACCAAGGAATGTGGAATTTGGGAAAAGAATTATAGGAAATAGGATACTACTATCTCGGAAGGAGTAGGAAGAGAGAATAGTAACTCGGGAGGCCGGAATCGCTTACCCGTATACTTAAGTTTATTTGTCGGACAGGCTAAAAGATAATAATATATAAAAAAATATAAATTAATTAAATATATATAAATTTGTATATATACTTTTTTAATAATATACAAAATTTATTAATTTAATATAATGCCTCATCTAGTATTACCACACCAAGTTAAGAAGGCATTAAACGAAATTGTTTTTATTTTATATAGTATATACCTAATATAATTTCTGTTGATGGTTTATTAATTTATTCGGCGCGTTTTAGTGCCATTCGAATAACATCAAGGCGACATACACGTGTCATACATGTACCAATCGGCATATTGGATGAATATATAATATCAGACGTTACACATAATTAACTGCTTTATATACGTGATATCTTAATAATAGCCGCATTAGACATACAAGGTCAGGGAGTACTTAGTCTTTTAGCCTGTCCGGCAAATAGACTTAAGTATACGGGTAAACGACCGCGGCCCCCGAGCTACTACTGTCTCTTCCTTCTCCTTCTGAGATAGTAGTATCCTATATCCTACAGTCCTTCACCTAAATTCCATATTCCTTTCTCAATACACCTTTCCCACCTCATCCTATTTCCTTTCCTCTCCGCCGTGGGATTACAATGAGGAACTTTAATACTTTTGAACCTTATAACGTGACGACATCGTGGTCCGCTACCCGACACGTCTCATTGCCCGCGGAGGCGAAATATGGGCTGCGGATAGCCACTTTGCTACACCAAACGATCGTAGCAGGTGGAAGGAAGTGGTCTCTGCCTACCCCAATGGGAAACAGGCGTGACTGTATGTATGTAGTATGTACTATGGTCTTTGCCTACCCTTATGGGATATCGGCATGAGTGTATGTATGTATGTACATACAATTAATTTTAAATTAATATGTGTTGTTTTATGTTCTAAGAAATTAATGTAC
>WUAW01004218.1:30474-44548 GCA_017165845.1 Thaumetopoea pityocampa | reverse complement strand
CGTGACGTATGCGATGTTTAATTTAGCCGTGTAACTGTATCTTTCCTGCTCTTACTTGCACAAAGTATAGGAAAATGAACAAGGATGGTATATAGTCACGTGATATCAAAGCACCGATATCCGCTAATTTGCGCAACGTGGCCCCACAGTTGAGCCATAGTTGAAAGGTTAAGGGCTTCTGAAACCAAATCAGTTAATGTTTGTTTATTTTTTGTTCCAGCAGGTAGATTTTATGTAAACTATTACAGTCTTAAAGACACTATTCCGACTTAAATATTGCAGCAAGTTTTATCAAAATCGGTCCAATTGAATTGAAGCTACAGCTTGATCCCTGTTTTAGTAGCTGCCGTTAAGATACGGGAGATCAAGTACGAGTATAAATGGTTCTTAGGCTTTTCATATGCTCGTAAATCTATGATAGTTACGGAATTTCCCATGTAGCGGAAAACATAAGTAGCCTTTATGAAACATATACGTATATTTGGTGTAAATCTCCTTTAATTCTCTTCAACTCATCTGTTAGTGTCATATCACTGCGTCCAATTTTTTTTTTCACTTTTTAATTAAAGGAAACTGAATTAAATAGGGTTCTATTCTATTTTATAGCATAGTTACAGTGGAAGGTGTACTTAGCCGATAGTATTTTCAACAAGCTATATAATTTCCATCGCGGTATCTAATGTGATTGGCGAGACGGCGCCACCGCCGGCGGCTTCTTGTAAAGGAACATTTTATGCTAATACATCAAACAGTAAACACTGAAGTGTTGCCCGATTTAATCGAATTTAATAACAGATTACATTTAAGATAGCAACACTTGGATCAGTATTTACATACCATCGTTTTTATAATGTGACTAATTAACATCCTTAAATTTATTAATCAATCACTTAAAAAGAATGTTACATCAAATTTAAGGATATCAATCAATAAAAACGACTCTTCATACATATTTCATCCCCTTTTTTTAAACCATTTAGAGATAATTTGGAGAATTGCTCAAATACCTATTTTATTATATTATTTTCATAATACGGTATCTAAATAGTATTTTTTATGGTTTTTAAGATTCAATAGCGTTAAAGTTCCTCATTACATTCCCACGAAAAGCAAGAGTAAAACCGATCCACCCGACAGAGCCCCGCATGGTTAGGTGAGGCTAGCCATCATCTTGGGTCTAGCCATGCAGCCATCGGCGCGGCAGCCACACTGGCTTAGCTGAGAGGAAAAGAAAGGGGTTAAGGTAGGAAATCTGTATTGAGCAAGGAATATGAAATTTGAGAAAAGGATTATAGGATATACAAATCTACACTGTTATAAAATTGTTAAATGTCAAATTTTCAAAAATCAATGATATTTAAAAACTAGTTTGTTTTGTTCAGATCGAATAATTAAGGGCTTCTGAAAGCAAATCCGTTCGATGTTTGTCTGTTTGTTCGGGCTTCACGCAAAAACCAGCCGGATCATTTTGGTTATACTATTACAGTCTTAAAGGTACTATTCCGATTTAAATACTGCGCTATGTTTCATCAAAATCGGTCCAGTATAATTGAAGATACAGCTTGATCCCTATTTTAGTTACCGCAGTTAAGATACGAGAGGTCAAGTATAAGTGGTTTCCTGCTTTTTATATAAATTTATGATTGTGTCGGGATTTCCCATATAGTGGAAAACCAATAGTCACGCGGGCGGAGCCGCGATCAAAAGCTAGTATTCCAATGGATAACATAGATCTTGAACCGTCAAACAACCGCTTTGAGTTCAAAAACTGATGAACTCGAACGAAGAGATTTGGCGATAGACAATTGAGCGTCTGTCTCACATACAAAGCGGCTAATAACTGCCGCCAGAGCACGCGGGCGCGGTGGTAGGTACTCGCACCAGCGTATTGACATCGCCCATTAACTTCCATACGTGACGACAAGTCTGGCTCTTTGTCCGGTGGGGCCGACCGCGGATTATTGCGGTTCACTGTGCGAAAAACTTACTTGAATGACGAAGGTAATGGGTTAAAAAATTTATTATCTTGATGAAATAGACTAAGAATAAAGTCTGTACTATCTATATATCTATCTATACTATTCTAAAATTATAAAATATAAAATTTTGTAATTCAAAGATATTTAAAAAAAGAACTACTTAGTTCGATTAATTAAGGGCTTCTGAAACCAAATCTGTCGATGTTTCTTTGTATGTCTGATTAATTGTTTGTTTGTTTGTTTACTGGTTTGTTAGAGCTTCACGCAAAAAGCAGTGGGTTGATTTTGATTACATTATTACAGTCTTAAAGGCACTATTCCGACTTAAATACTGCGGAACGGCGACTTATATACAGTAGAATTGAAGATACAGCTTGATCCCTGTTTTAGTAGCCGCCTCTAAGGTACGAGAGCTCAAGTAAAGGTTTTCATATGAATCAGTGATTGTTTCGGGATTTCCCATGTAGCAAAAACGCGATATTCATGCGGGCGGAGCCGCGGGCATAAGCTAGTGATAATAATATAATTAAATGATGAACCGAGGATGCGTACACCATTAAATAATACTTTATTTAATGGTGTACGCATCAAGAGGCAGTGAAAATTAAATGATGAACCGAGGATGCGTACACCATTAAATAAAGTACAAGAGGCAGTGAAAAAATATTTGAATTTAATAGATAACGTCTCCGTAGCCTTGAAAGGGCACTCCCAACCCGTTATAATGTTAAAAACATCTGTGTATATGTATGTAGAATGAACTTGACCAACACTAAATGGATTGTGGTGCTGTTGTGATGGTTTGGGCTGAAGTCGAATTTCGAGGCTGGCGTATCCCAGATCAGGCGCTCTCCACTGTTAAGGTAATATCCAGCCTAATATGAGGGCATTGCATCTATCTATTATAATTTATACTATTATAAAACTGTTAAATGTCGATTTTTTTTATATCAAAGATATTTAAAGAAAATCCAGATCGACTAATTTACGGCTTCTGAAATCAAATCCATCGATGTTTGTTTGTTTGTTTATTTATTTTTTGTTTGTTTAATTGTTTGTTTGTTTCTTTCTTTCTTTGTTCTAGCTTCGCGCAAAAACCAGATGGTAGATTTTGGTCAAACTGTTACGGCCTTAAAAATACTATTCCAACTTAAATAATGTGGCGTTTCTTCAAAATCGATTCAGTAGAATTAAAGTTCCAGCCTGACCCCTGTTTTAGTAGCCGGCGTTAAGGTACGTGAGCTCAAGTAAAGGCGGTTTATATAAATCGGGTTCGGTTTCAGGATTTCCCATGTAGCGGAAAACTGACATTCACGCGCGTGGAGCCGCGGATAAAAGTTAGTATAATAAACAAGGACATACAATCGCGGCCTGAGAACGTCCACATGAAAAAATTGCTTGCAGTTATTTCATTCAGTGTTTTAGATAGCAGCCAAAAAAGATGCCTAGGTTTTCCGTAAAAGACTGCCAAAATAGACTTTATGTCTATGAAATTACGGCTTTATTTACATACATACATACACTCACGCCCTTTTCCCTGGCTCTCCGGCGGGGAATCGAACCCCGGTCTCCCGCGTTACAGGCGGGTGACCTATATATCCTATAATCCTTTTCCCAAATTCCATACTCCTTGCTCAATACACCTTTCCTACCTCAACCTCTTTCCTATCCTTCCTTTTCGTGGGAACACATTGAGGCTTTTTAACGCTTTTGAACCTTAAAATGGCGGCGTCGTGGTTCGCCACCCGATACGTCTCGTTTCCCGCGGGGGCGAAAAGTGGGCTACGGCTATCCACCTTGCTCGTAGCAAGTGGAAAGAAGTGGTCTCTGCCTACCCCAATTCTTCGGTAGTATAGTGGCTTTATTTAATTTTATAAAATTCGTTAATTTTTATAAATGTTATTTTAGCTTTGTCCATATATCAAATACAAAAGTACTACCTATATAATATATATTTATCTTTGTGTTATTTATTAATTTTTAACTGTAACTAAACATTGTATAAATATGCGTACACTTGACTTTAGAATTTGAGACATGCCATTTTTATGCAACCGTGAGTCTATATATTACGCTTCAATGTATGATGGGTACAAAGCAAAGCCGACACTGTCCATGTGGTGGGAGTGCGTAAAAGTAACTATATATAGTGACTCTTTGGGTTTTCTTTACAAATCTCGCCGTCGGCCATCTTACTATTAGTGATTTTAGCGTAAAGTGAATGGCTATATGGACAATTGGCTATCTATCTATACATATAATAAAATCGTAAACGAGCCGTGTCTGTACAGTGAATATTTTTTCAAAAAAACTATCCATACAGGTTACAGTTATATTACCGGAGCCAAAAATATAGTTTTTAGAAATTTTGTCCATTTGTCAGTTTGTCTGTTTGTCTATGCGTTTGTGCACGCTAATCTCAAAAACGGCTGAACAGATTTGAACGCGGCTTTCACTGTTGCATTGCGGCAAGCTTCCTGTAACTTTAGTGTTTGTTTCATTCCAATCGATCCACAAGTGCTTCACTTTTAAAATTTTCTCCCTTCGCCACTGTTTTTCTTCTTAATTTATGCCGTTTAACCGATTTGGTACAATTCTGTCAATATCCGTTATGAAAGTATCATAAACTTTGAGGGTCGATATGCAATAAATCTTTCTTTTAGATTTCCCTTTTAAAGGCAAAGGAAAGGGGTCTAAGCCCATAGAGCCTAGTTTGACGTAGTTATATAATTTCGATAAGTTAAGAAAATGCTGGTATAGAACAGAATAGAATAAACTTTATTGCACACACATTTAAATAGGACAAACAATTATTATTACTAATAACATACATAAAATGTGCACAAAGGCGGCCTTATCGCGAAGACGCAATTTCTTCCAGGCAACCTCTTAAATAGGGAAAGAAAACTAAAGAAAATATCACATTTCATTACTTTATGGCGGTCAATTCAACGCTTACTACATTGACTAAACGAAAGATCCGACGTGCTTATTGCCTTGAAAAAATACGATGACTGCAATGTTAAGCATAGTTTTAATTCCAATTTTTCAATATTATCTACAATTATTGACGATTAATATACAAAACAATACCAAATTTTCATCTCCAACATCACAATAAAACACTAAATTCACTTCAAGTTCATTAAAACACTTCAAGTTAGTTGCTACCAAAAAGATATTCCATCAATAATAGACCGAAGTGTTTGGACTTGACTATGCCCACTATAATGCTTATTATAATGGAAAATTACATATAGAACAAACAACAGATTAATGAGGTTATCATTACCTAAAGTACAGTGGAGCACTGGACGTGGCGCAGACGAACCGTGGACTTGTTCCATTTATTCAATGAATCTCAATTATAATTTAGGGCCGATAATATTAAGCGCTACGTTCTGTTATCGGACATCTATTTTAACACTATTATTTTGTGCCAGGATGAATAATAACTAAATATAGTTGTGATAGCTGCGCTCTTGTTCTTCTTAATAAGTCGTGTTTCAAGTGTGACTATCATTGTTATCAGCTCGTGAAAGAAAATCCACTTCTAGACCTGAGCCTCCTAGATAAAAGAGGTATTATTGTAATATAATTCTTCGTTGTCATGGTCAGGGAGTACTTAATCTTTTAGTCTGTCCGGCAAATAGACTTAAGTATACGAGTAAGCGATCTCGGCCTCCCGAGCTACTACTGTCTCTTCTTACTCCTTCCAAAACAGTAGTATCCTATAGTCCTTTTCCCAAATTCCACATTCCTTGTTCAAGACACCTTTCCTATCTCATCCTTTTTCCGTGGGAACGCAATGAGGAACTTTAATCATTTTTGAACCTCATAAAATGGTAACGTCGTGGTTCGCCACCCGACACGTCTCGCTTCCCGCGGGGACGAAAATTGGGTCACGGATAATCAATTTGCTCGTAGCAATTTGAAAAAAGTGGTCTCTGCCTAACGCAATACTTCAGTAGTATAGTGTTCAGTATCACCGTTGGTTACGCGGGAGACCGGGGTTCAATTTCCCGCCGGAGGACCAGGGAAAAGGGCGTGATTGTATATATGTATGTAATTCTTCGTTATTATAATCTAGCGCTGGTGCTTTATCGCTGTGTGGGTGTGCGGTGGATTGAAACTGCCGTTGAAGCCTTTTACAACACTTTAATTGGCACTCCGTGTATTTTATTGAATTGACATAACAAACTCGTGTTGCACTTACTTTAAATTAAGAGACCAGAAGGGCCCAAAATATTGTCATAATTATGGCAACTTATTTTACATTTTGTTGGTGTTGCCAACATATTATAACTTAAGAGATAAAGAGAAGTTTGATTGAAAATCGACAGACCAATGGACGACAATTGGTAGGATGATGAGATTAAAGAGGCTGTGAAAAGTAGATAAAAGGCATGGCTAGATTTTATAACCATGAAAACGAAAGGAAATCTAAGTGTGGTAGGGAATTAAAATTCTCATATACGAGTGCAGTAAGCGAAGTATGTTTATGCAGAGGCAGAAAAGAAGATTAATAAAGTTGTGTCGCAAAAGAAAGAAAGTATGAAAGAGTCGCTTAACAAGAAGCTTTCAGAGGATGACTACATACATAATCAAGCGGTGACTATGGAAATAGATGACCACATATATCACAAATGCCACACTTGTTTCGCCTCTTCCGCTAAGTCCTTTCGTACACTTTTGGCGATTAATGAACTGAACTTTTTGAACCAAGTACCTGGTATATATGGTGAAGGTTTTCTTTGGGTTGTAAACAGCTTTAGTGCCCACCAATATAATAAATAAAATGTATTAATAATGAACAATACAATAAACAATATTTATTTTATAATATACAAAGTAAAATATGTTTGCATGGGGTGTTTTTATTTTATATGTTTTTATTTACATCTGGATGGTGAGGATTCTACATTTAATTTGGCTTCTGCATTTAAGCTAGTATGCAAGTAATATTTGCTCTTTGACGCCGGTATAATAAGAGCGTTAATCTGTTTCTTTCCGTGGATGTTGTGAGAACCAGCTAAGGGATATACCATGATAATGGGTATGGCGAGATGAATGATGACCCATTGATAACGTTGATCACGTCGGAGTCACCAGTTATAGCGAGAAGGTTATGATCCATTGTGACGTTGATGATTTCGTCACCAGCTATAGGCTTGAAGTGTGGCAGGTGTAGCAATATCTGAAAAGAGAAGATCTTTTAACCAGACGGGTGTTGTCTGGCCGGGCCTGTCACCGCTCCGACGGTAGATGTCGGGACGTTGTATATACGCTAACTCGCTATTAAATTTCATGCGCGTGATTCAGACTTCTAGACATCTGTTGAGGAGGTATGGTACTATGTAGTGAAGTAGATCACCACAATGGGCAGTGGCGCTATCCTGTTATTTAATCAAAATCTACTGCAATCTCCAAGACAGACGTCTTGGACAGATGTAGACTCCAAGCATGGAGATTATAGCAAATCGCTTCTTCTTAAGGAGGGGGCCCATGTCCAGCTGTGGACATCCATGGGTTGATAACGTTGATGAACATGATGATAAATAAATAAAATAATATAAATGATCATGAAAAAATGCCGTGCAATAGTGAATTTTAAGCATACAACAATGTTCATTCAAAATACGCTTTAGAAAATTATATCAAATGAAAAATGAGACTAACATACGTATAATCGTATCATCATTCCGGCAATAGTCCTTTTACCACCAATAACACAATTCATAATTATATAATATGTGCTAGAACTTCAATTAGATATATTATATAAATTTAGTTTATGCGGAATGTGACACAGATAAACTTACACGATAGATTTAAAAGTCAACCACGTAACCTACATAACAGCTAATTAACGACATAATAACTAGTGCAAGAACTGCTGTCAAGACTTACGTATCATACGAAGGGCGACGAACAAACTTCGCGTACAATAACTTAAGCATGATTAAGTATCTAACATGGAATGTGTCGCCGGCCCGCTTAGTGTGGCAACAAGCCAATGAATGGGCTTATTTTTGTTGCTTTAATTTTTTTTCTCTCACTAAGAACATCCTAAATATGACCACCGCACTTCACGAGACATATCGTCAGACTCTAATTGATTAAAAACTCTGCCTTCGTCAACATATTAACCCATTAATCACTTGCGTTCCATATAAGGAACACGAAACGCAATATAAGTAAACAACCAAATACTTACTGAAATAATGTTATTAACGCTCATTTAAACTCGAAAACATAGTCCATTTACAATTATTTTATAATAAAACTAGCTTTTGCCCGTGACTCCGCCCGAGTTAATGTCGGTTTTCCGCAACATGGTAAATCCCGACACAATCACAGATTCATATAAAGTCTATGAACCAGTTATACTTGATCTCTCGTACCTAAACGGCGGCTACTAAAACAGGGATCAAGCTGTATCTTAATTCTACTGGACCGATTTTAATGAAACATGCCGCATTAATTATGTCGGAATAGTACCTTTAAGACTGTAAGAGTTTAATCAAAATCTACCCGCTAGTTTTTGCGTGAAGCCCGAACAAACAAACAAACATCGACGACCGAATCCGTCAGAAGCCCTTATTTAGTCGATCTTTGTTTTTAAATATCTTTAATTTTTGAAAATTTGACATTTAACAATTTTATAATAGTATAGATAGATGGATAGAAAATTCAATCGTTAATGGGTTAAGGTGTTTTGTATGTATGAATTTTTTTTTGTCGCAAAGAAAATCCTACATAGGACTGTCACAAGTCGCGGGGGCGCCTTGCGAAGTGAGTTCTAATCTCCGTCTTGACCCTTGTGCCTGGCCGCGAGGATCGCGCGTGCATACGTACACGGTACAGGCAGGTTTGGTCGGTCGGCATCAACCTCTTTTGGGGAAGTGCGGTGATGACACTGCTCTGTCTCCTTCCGGCCGATCCGACACAAGTACCGCCCGAAACAACCGTGCCCAGACAGAACCCGTGTCAGATGCAAGTTAATACACCATGCCGTCGCTTGATCCACGCCCAGAAAATAGACGCGATTGCAGTGATTGTGGCTCCCATTCATCTAGGACCGCCTTTGTAGGACATTCCTCCTTAATGTCACGGCATTTATATCCGCGGTACGACCATGTCTCATTGTTTCTTCCTTACGCCACCGGTAGAGGATAATAGAACCTTCGCCTCTAAGGCCACGATGGGGTTCCAGCAAGAAGAGTGGCTACCTCATACGACACCGTGCGGTACTCCCAAACTATTTCTAATGGCTAGTGCGCGCTGTAACCGACGCAGATGCAGTTTTATCAGCTGTCAGGTGCTCCGCTCCTATGGGGGCCCCATAGAGAGCTTGGGAATGCAGGATTCCTGTATATAACCTCCGACATATCCTAATATTATAAATGCGAATGTAAGTTTGTTTGTTTGTAATACTTTCACACCTGAACTACTCAACCGATTATCATGAAATCAGAGAAAGACATAAGGTATCTGTTATCCCAAAAAAAACCATTCCCGAGAGATAGAAAAAATAGTTTAAAAGGTTATCAAATAATTGTATTTTCAATGGTCTGTCACAAGTATTTAAGGTCATCGATGTCATTGAAACCGCGGTAAAAGTTAGTTATATATAAATAAAAAACATTATTGAAATAAAAAAAGACAAAGAACCCGACTGAGTGAAAACCGCAACACCGGTGGGGATGAAACCCCCGGTGCTGCAGCACTGGTATTCTGATGAGGCTCTCATACAATGCACTCAACTTATTACTACTAACAGGTAGGTCCGTCTTACAGTTGTTTGACAACAGCGACCTGTACCAGCCTAATCTGGTGCTTGATATGCAAACCAAGTGCCGTTTCGTGTACCAGTCGTGTTGACGACTGGTACACGATGATTGTAGAATCATGAACAATATTGAAAAAAAAAACTGGAATAGGAACATTACCCACAATGCAGTACAATTTCAAGTGCAGTTTCAAGGCAATTCCCAAGAACTTTCGCCCAGTCAACATGGCAGTCATCGGACCGATGCTAAAACTCCCGACAAGCAACAAAACGAGATGCACCAGCACTTCATTAAGATGTGAAAATTATATAACTACCAAGGCTGTATGGGTTTGAATCCCTTTGCCTTCCCCTCAAAAGGTAAATTTAAAAAGACTATGTTTGTGGCCTGTTATTAGTCATGTTTTGTGTACCCATTAAAGAAGAACTATACGCAAATTAAAACGTAACTAATTAATTAAAGAACAACTAAAATAAGAGATTTCCTTTTTGCAATTTTAAAAATTCTACCTACCTATTATTTTACTAAACTTAATAAAGTGATTAATTTATCTATCTTCTTCTATACTATTATAAAATTGTTAAATGTATAATAAAATTTTGTAAATCAAAGATATTTAAAAAAACCATTCAGATTGACTAATTAATGACTTCTGAAACCAAATCAATGAAATCAAATTCTAAAATCAAATCAATTATGTATGTATATATAACTAATTATTAAATTAACCATCATTAATTATTAAATTATTAATACGTCCACGATTTCGAAAAGTCAGAGGTACGCGCCATAAATTCGAACCCGAAATCTAAGACTTGGTATGAACGGTCATACCACTAGACTATCATTGCTTACTCTTTACTCACATAGTAGAATTTCCGTAAGCAGCTTTTGCATTTCCATACATAATCGCTGCACGTAACTTAATAGAAATTAATGAACACACGAGAATTATAATTATTTTTTTCCGCAAATACTCTATTAGATATTCAAGAGCAGTAGGTTTTAATATCGACAGAGTACTCGTATCATCTAATTGATGTAATTAGGGAGTTGTTAGCAAAACAAGGCGGCGCAGTGCGCGGGCCCAGCGAACTGACACGTCTCTACGTAATGTCGTTGTCTGCGCGCGCGCACGTCGATCTCTCATGTGTACTGAATATGAATGACAGAAAAAAAAGTATTTTAATACTTATTCCACAAATAGGCATATAATTTATTTTATCTTAACTGTCAAAATGTCTCGAAACTGTTAGAACAGTTATTTGATGACACAAAATAGAAAAGAGTACTCTTTATTGCATAAAAATACAAAAATAAATTGCAAACTTTTATATTCGAGTCCAGATGTTGCCCGCAACTGCGCTTACATGGTCTAATCATTAGACACTTATGTAAGGGATGGTCAGAAAGTACTTAGTCTTTTTAGCCTGTCCGGCAAATAGACTAGTATATGAATAAGCGACGCCGACCCCCCGAACTACTATTGCTTCTTCTTACTCCTTCCGAGATAGTAATATCCTATATCATATAGTCCTTTTCCCAAATTCCATATTCGTTGTTCAGTACACCTTTCCTGCCTCACCCTCTTTCCTTTCCTTTCCGTGGGAATGCAATGACGAACTTTAACATTATATATGTATAACTACAACGCCGCCGTTTCAATCTTATAAAATGGTAACGTTGGCGTTTAACCAAAAGCTACTCCATGGTTTTTGCGTGAAGCCCGAACAAACAAACGAACAAACATCGGCGGATTTGGTTTCAGAAGCCTTTAATTAGTCGATCTGAGTAGTTTATTTTAAATATCTTTGATTATTATTATTATAATAAATCATATTATCCAATATTATTCAATATTATTATTGAAAATTTGACATTTAACATTTTTTATAGTACAGACTAGCTGTTGCGCACAGCTTCGTCCGCGTGTTATTTTTTTTTAATTTTTGTTTTAATACCATACCATAGTATCTCTTTGTGGTGTTCCCTTTTGGTGCTAAAATTACTAAGATTACCTCTTAGAGTTAAAATTTTGAAAAAACACCGATATTCGTGTATATTTATTCCTAAACAGAATATATGAAAAATATTTATGAAATTTTGTGCTTCTTCCTTAGAAAGTGAGGAAAACTAAGAAACCTCCCATAGAAACTCACAACCTCTAATTCACCTTCTTAGGGGTAACATTTTGATAAACGCCGATACACATGTACATTTATTTCTCACTAGAAGTGGGTATGTGAAATTTCGTGCTTCCTACTTTGAAAATGACGTACTTCCATACGACCGTTCATCCCTTACTTTACCTCTACAAACTTGAAATTTTGCCACACATCCAAGTGGATGTGTGGCAAGTGCCCACAGGCTGTTTCCCAGCGACTTAGGCGTTGTTGAATCAGTCAGTCAATCAGGACAAATAATTATATATGCATAGATTAGATAGTAGATAACTTTTTATTGACACGCCAAAAACAATTACAAAAGAAAAAAAAGCAAATATGAAAAGTGTTACAATGGGCGGCCTTATCGCTAAAAGCGATCTATTCCAGGCAACCTTTAGATCAGAGGTTCCCAGAGTTTTTTTTTCTCATAGACCACTTTCAAAATTTAGCTGGTTCCGGTGGACCCCTGCAGGTACATTTCTACCGTATTCCCAAAACTCGACAAAAAATGTGAAGATTAGACCTAACTATGGAAATTTGCCTATGCCAACGTAGACCCCAGTCGAATCTCCCGTGGACCCCTGGGGATCCACTTGGACCACTTTGGGAACTAAGGCTTTAGATTAACACTGATGTAATCATATCGCTCATCCAATAGAATAATGACGTAATTGCAAAAAAGTTAAAATTTTATTTTGTGTTTAATTTGGATGATTTGTTGTTTAATATGGATATTTCTTTCGAGAATGCTCAAATTATTAATAATAATCTATAAATAAATTATGAAAAATTATAATAATTGATATGATTTACAAAATGGGTATAATCCAATTTTAAACTGAAATGCTTCTTCTGATAAATTGCAAAAATGTAATTACGTCATTGTTCTATTGGATGAGCGATATATTGGCTGGCCTAATAAATAAAAGTAAAATAAAATCTATTACATAGGAAACGTTGAATTAATAAAATTTTAAATACACTCTATGTGTTTATATATTACAAAGCCTCGAATGCTTTTATACACCATTAAGGAGCTTTTGTCTCGTTGCGCCCCAACGTGTGGGCGTCCCTCGATCTGATTCATCTGCTGTCTGCTTTCATTATGACGAGGCTACTGGGCGACGTGGCGGCGAAGTGCTTTGTTACCCTATGCATATTATATGTAGTTTATCTAATGGAACATTTTTTACAAATACATATAATATTTTTTAGGTCAGAGAGTACTTAGTCTTTTGCCTGTCCGGAAAATAGATTTAAGTATACGGGTAAGTGATCCCGGCCTCCCGAGCTACTACTGTCCCTTCTTACTCCTTCCGAGATAGTAGTAACCTATACCCTATAGTCCTTTTCCTAAATTCCATATTCCTTGTTCAATACACCTTTCCTACCTCATGCTCTTTCCTTTCCTCTCCACTAAACCGTGGGTACGCAATGAGGAACTTTAATCACCTTTGAAACCTCATAATATGGGGGCGTCGGGTTTACCACCTGACACGTCTCGTTGCCCACGGGGGTGAACGGTGGGCTGCAGATATCCACTTTGCTACATTAAACGATCGTAGTAGGTGGAAATAAGTGGTATCTGCTTACCCCAATGGGAAAAAGGCGTGACTACATGTATGTACTATATACTATAGTCTCTGCCTACCCTTACGGGATATTGGCGTGAGTGTATGTATGTATGTATATTAATGTATGATTTAAAGCAAAGCGAAAAAGCGGACAACATACCTTCGCACTCTATTAATTACTAAATAATCTAATTAGTAAAAAAATGTAATAAGGGATCACTGATTCTGAACACACAGGCTCTGCCTAGTTTCAGAGCCAGGAATACAACATTATGTGTGTAAAAGCAGCGCTTGTGACTGAGGTACGAATCGATCAGAATTATCTAACGCGCACCTACTCATGCTTCAGACACAAAACTATTAATTAGATAAACATTGTTATACTTATATTAAACCATAATAATGTGTATCTAAGCGTGACGCTACAAAAATGTACGTTTTCTGATGAAATAAGGATTATTATTGTATTTATGATCTTCTCTCAAAATAATATATGTATGTACGTATTTTAGTGTGTTTCGGTATTTGTATAAGTATGTTTGTGTATACTTTTGTACCTAGTA
>WUAW01004218.1:0-10462 GCA_017165845.1 Thaumetopoea pityocampa | reverse complement strand
CAGTGGCGGCATCGTGGTTCGCCACCCGACACGTCTTGTTTCCCGCGGGGGCGAAAAGTGGACTACGGCTATTCACCTTGCTCGTAGCAAGTGAAAAGAAGTGGTCTCTGCCTACCCCTATTCTTCGGTAGTATAGTGGTCAGTACACCCGCCTGTAACGCGGGAGACCGTGTTTCGATTCCCCGCCGGAGAGCCAGGGAAAAGGGCCTGAGTTTATGTATGTATAATCAAAACAAGGTAAATTTATTATGGACCCTGAAAGTATCTACTCGTATAAACTTATACCTATACTAGCTTTTGCCCGCGTCTCCGTCCATGTGAATGTCGGTTTTCCGCTAATTAGGAAATCCCGACACAATCATAGATTTATATAAAAAGCCTTGAACCACTTTTACTTGACCTCTCGTACCTTAACGGCGGCTACTAAAACAGGAATCAAGCTGCATCTTCAACTCTACTGGACCGATTTTGTTGAAATATGCCGCATTATTTAAGTTGGAATAGTAACTTTAAGCCTGTAATAGTTTAACCAAAATCTACAGCCTGGTTTTTGCGTGAAGCCCTAACAAACAAACAAACATCGATGGATTTGGTTTCTGAAGCCCTTAATTAGTCGATCTGAGTAGTTTAGTTTTAAATATCTTTGACTTTTGAAAATTTGACATTTAACAATTTTATAATAGTATAGATACTTATAAGCAGTTACGCTCGCAGAATTATTCTGTTCAAACAATTTATTGTATGCAGTAAAATTGTTTATTTTATATTGACATAAATCAAGTCTAGTGGAAGCAAGTGAACGGGAACATAACGGATACGCTGTAAATTACGATGCTTTTCAACGACCACATTAAATTTTCTCATTATCGGCACGGCTTTTGAGGCTCGTAATGTTCTGTGGGTACATAGGTGGTCTGGTTGTGCCAGACACAGCTTGCGACCGAACGGTCGTAGGTTCGACCCGGTTCCGTACCACAGTCAATTCTAATTCATGTACGGTCTACATTGTAAACACCAATCTAGAATTCGGAGTTCATTTCGGTTCATTCTTCAGGTCGAAGTTTCCACTAATAAAGGGCTTCGCACGATGCGTTAATTAATGTTATGTTCTCCAAACACAGTATTGACATTATTAACAGTTTCTGCTGCGTTAGTCCCACGTCCAGTCTTATCGAAAATTATTCTGATTTTCACTATATCCATCTTCACGTTAAAAGCTGAATGTAAAAAGAATTGAAAGTAGAACATCAAATGTCGTGTCTTTTTTTTTAAATTTGCAATGTTATCGTTTTCGTGTAAAAAAAATTCACTCTGAAATCTGACACTATGCAGATCTAATTTTTACTCAAATTGGCCTGTGCGTTAAAACGGCAATTCCAAATTTAAATCCCTATTATTATGAAAAACCGCCATTTTGATTTTTTAAGAATTTTATGTACTCAATAATACTCGCGTCATCAAGACGAATCTAATGATGCATTATTTTATTATAATTTGAGTAGTTATATAAGAACGAATATACATACGTGTACATACAGGTCAAAAACATAACCCTCCGTTTGGGAGTCGCCGCAGTTGGATAAAAATAAAAAGTAATTGTTTATTTGTATATTTGTTTATCTGCTGACCGTACAGTAATACAAACGTAAAAACGTCCCCGAGCCGATGTGGCTGTACGCGCGTAATTAATTATATTAGTAAGTTTCCGAGAAGTATTACTCTCTGAATAACTTCCCGCTACGTTCCTCGGAACGCGCTCGTATGAAACCACGACCGATTAACTAATTAAAGTGATGTTTGTTTTCCGTTGAACCGTGAATGAATCGCGGCGATAATGTATTTGTCACGTCTGGTGTATTAATAGACCGAACACTCATCACCCTAATGGGAGCCCATTGAGCGTGCCCGGCCCGGCGTCGCCACCATATCGCACAGCTTCCCAGAAAGTCGCTGACGTGAGTTCGCCAGAGCTTCTGTGCCACGTGGGAACAAAGAAATCTATAGAGACCACCTCATACCCAAATCTTTTTGATTTCATAAGTTACGTCTACAATTTGTCTTTTTTTCCTTTAACAGCAGGTTTTTGCCTAAGGAAAAAAGGTAGCTACTTATTGCAAACTTATCTACAATCTTATCACTCACCTTTTGTTTATGAATTGAAAACTGACCTAACCGCACCGCGTTGCACTGATTACAAGGATATTATACTGATAGTTGTGGGTGGCCCACACCCAGTACTATCGCTCGGCGTCTTCCCACATGCCTTACATGCCTCACCATGGGATAGGCATGAGCATTCATAACCAGGATTGAGACGGGTTGGCCTTGTTCCATACTCCTTCTAATCGATATCCGGGCGGCGGCTGTATCGGTTCTTGCGGTATAAAATAGCTTGGAGCCCATTTATCGCACACACTCACACATACGCATGTACCGATCGCGTCTGGCTCGTTCGCTCGCTCGCCTCAAACCTATATTCCTCCTTATGGGGAGTGCTATGAACGTAAGGCGCCTTCCCATAGTCGTCGGACTTAAGGCGCCCTCTTTTACATGTGCCAGGCTTGACCGTCCATCAAGCTCGAATGACTGACCTTCCTTCTGCCCCCATACGCTCAGGACGTTGGTTATACGTTAAGTATAGCATTATCTATGATATTACATTGACCGATACCCAGAAAGTGTGATGACAGACACTGGAAAGACAAATGAACTTAAAAAATTGATAGAAGATACATTTTATTGTACAGTACCTACTATACAAGTACACTACTGCTTATTTACGAGAATAGGTTGATAGATATAGTCTGATATGGACATAATAATAATTAATCAATATTTTCGAGCAATATATTAAGCATATTTTCAGTTAACTTCGTGGGTCGTATCGGAATATTTTTTAATACGTTATTACCTCGATGTTTTGATTGATTTAACAATCTAAACAACCCAATCGGAACTTAGAGTTCATAAAATATTAATATTTGTTGTGAGAAATTCCGCAAAATAACACATAAATATGAGATTAAATCGCGAAAGTTTGAAAACTATTAGTACTGTAAGCAATCGTGCGTAGACGTCGGCTCGTTTGTGTGCGAGGAAGTATGTGTAACTCAGCCGGGCAGCGAGACGGTAAGTTGGGTAACTGGGTGGTAATGAGACATTCACGAAACCGCACGCTTATAACCCGCCACGAATAATCAAGCTCAAACTTGTGGTTTGTTATATTAACTTTTTAACATTAACAAATAAAATGAATTATCTGTGCTACTAAGTAAAGTCCACAGTTTAATTTACAAAATGACGAAATTTGAATAGAGTAGAATTTATTTAACAAAAAATGAATATATAATTACATATCATCAACATTGTTGAATAATAGAATTTATTTAATAACATTGATGATAAATTATACTTGCATGGAACCTAATTTACCTGTTTACTAAATATCAAAACAATTGTGCCGGTTCTTTAAGCGTGATGAGTTCCATACAGACAGACAAACACATACAGAGATACATAAGCACGTAATCACCATCAAGCCATATACTGTCCCACTGCAGGGCCCGTGACTCGTCTCAGTATGGGGGGCGGGAGTTGGGCTGTACTCCACCACACTGGCCTAATGCGGATTGAAGACTTCACATGTCGTTGGAAAAAGTATCTCAGACATATACCTAGGTTTCCTCGCGATGTTTTCCATCGCCGTTTGAAGCGAATGATAATTTTCGAAAAATCGGAGGTATTAAATTATTAATACGCACATAATTTCGAAAAATCAGAGGTATGAGAGGCCTTGTATTAGAACTCGCGATCAGTCATGTAATATGCCTGGTCATACAACGACTAGGCTATCACTGCTGTTTATTAACTAAGATATAATTACTATTAGTACAAAAAAAGAAAATATCTTTCTGGATTTTTGACAGGATGTTTATAATTTCAGTGACAATAGATTATAAATATTAATTTTACTTTTGAATGTCTTAATGAGACTGAGTGCTCAAATGAAGAACATAACATCAAGACAACCTACTCGGACTGGAGGGAGATCTGTTCACTGACTATCGCTGGATCCCACAATCGTTGGAGCAACGCGTGCAAGCGCTCCCAGCCGGAACCTACCGTTTTACATCATCAGATCTTGGAAGTCCACTCTTGGACATGGGCCTACTCCTTAAAAAGGTGAGATTAACCATAATCTCCACGCTTGGCATCATCCTTGAAGATCATAGTAGATTTTGATTGAATAACAGCACAACACTGCAGCCCGTTTCTCTAGTACATGCTTTAGTTGGTGGTCACAGCACCCATGGGAAAGATGGAGTGACGCCATTATTATTCGGGCACCAAACGACAGCAAACAAACATACTACAGAACATACGTACAACATACGAAAGGTACGAACAATATCAAACGTTAGATATATCCCTCGTTAAAACACTAACCTGTAAGTACCTGTCATAGCATAGCAACTGATTGTCCAACTAACTCTACTAACGACATTGCTTTATGTGTGTTTGTGCTTGTTGTGTGCTTTTTTTTCTTTCAAAATTATTGCCTAGGTCAAAGGACTTTCCATCCTGTCACGGGCAAAATTTTTTATATTCACCGCTAACTACCTTTAAATTTATAATACTCTCACTCATAACAGATATTAACAGAATTGCACCAAATCGGTCAAACGCCATAAATTAAGAAAAAATAACAACGAACTACTTTATTCCACAGGTCAGCTCATTTATCAGGTCTAAAAAGGTTGGAGATCACAATAAATCTTGGTTGTATTGCATGATAATGATATTTGCCGTATTCATCAGCCGATTTTCGCGGAGACCATAATACGATGCTTTTATTATATATTTATTACCATGCTTTTATTTTATTATATGCTTTTACACTAAAATCACATAACATAAAAATTCTTTATAATTTTATTTTATTTTAAATCTTTTAAATTCTTGCCATTCCGTTTTCCATTTAAATATGTGCACCTGGACAATAATTTATTTTTACTGCGTTTAATTAGTATGTGTGAACCGAATCGAGATTACCATTCATGGTAATTCTGATTCCGATGCGCGCGGTTCAAATTGGTGATTCACGCAGCCTGCCAGGCGCCTACCAAGCCTCAGCTATTACGCACTGCCAATAAATTTAGACGCTTTTGGAGAATGAATAACTATTATCAATTGGTTGCCTGCGTTTAGATTTGCATACATACTAGGACTTATTTGTTTAAAGATTTTGTATTCATGGAATTAACATTATCTCTAAAAATATTGGCTATTTTTGTACACTTTGGACTACTTACTAATCTATTAATCAATTTGACTCTTGGTTTCACAGAATATTAGATTTAAATTTCGGCTCTCAACATCATTATTTTTAATTTAAAAATATGTGTATGTATCTAAATATTGTAATAAATATGTGTATTTCCTTCCTTTTGGTGGTTTTGGTGTCAATCAATACCATATTCGAAACTAGGCAAAAGTTCCTGCAGGCCTATTTTCTTAAAAAACTCTGTTACTTATTATTGTTAATCAGAATTTCATTCAATATTATCGACGATTATAAACAAAAATGCACAAGATTTACATAATTATCTATCCTCATAATAAAAAATCTACAAGTCGTCAGTCGTCGGCCAGGTTGTCACGAAAATTCCCACTCAGGCTTGTAAAAATTTATAAGTAGGTAGGCTTACATTATTTAAATAATCTAAGTAGGTAGACATACCTACCTACTTAGATTATTTAAATAATGTAAGCCTACCTACTTATAAGTAAACATACTTACTTGGGTTTAATATTGTTAAAACTTAGTTTATCCTATATTTATTGATACATTATTTACAGCAATTTACTCCATCTAGGCATGCTTGTTAGAAACTAAAGAAAACTTGTCACCACGGGGGGTACAGATGACACTCTTATACATTTTCATTTGATTCTGATGTTGTGATCACAGAGTACATTAATATAATACTGAAATAGAGACCTCTCTCGGCACCCAAAAGAGGAAATTACACAGTACTGCCATCTGAATTGTATACTAGTAGTTACTACTGTATATAAGTAAATCTAGGTACGTATATTACTAATTTATTTGTTTTTGATATCTATTTAAAAATTATACAACCAAAGATTTAGTCAAATTTAGTTTATTCATTTAATATATACAATACAGCCCTTATATTTAGATATATTAATAACATTTACGGTTTTTGAATACAACACATATTTAGGTTAGAAGTCCTTTGTAAACACTGCGTAAATATATGAGTATCTATTTCACATTCCACAGAACTATTACACTAAAACAACTTTAAACCATAGAAACAGACATCAAAATTCAACAAACTTGTGAAAGAGGCCAAAAAAGAAGAAAAATTTAATAAACAAGAGCATAGATTTTAGAGCGCTAACACAAACTATAGTGCGCTAATGACCACACATTACTTAGTGATAGCGATGGTTATCCAAACAATTCTTTGAGTTACTCGAGTTAAAACTGTATCGAGTAAATTTAAGTAAAATTTTTATTTATTCAAATAATAGCTACTCGTTTGTACTCGATCATATTGAACAATTTTATAAACGTATTTTGAAAGATTTTGTTTTATTGAGACTATTTCTTTAGTCAAATTGAATACTTTGACAATTATCACCAAGTAAAGTTTCTTCGAATAATTGTTCAAGTAAACAGTACATACATTATTGTTCGAATAATCATGTAACAATATTCTTTACTCGTCGCAATAATATTTAGATTTTTTTTTCTAGCGATGGGCAAATCGAGCTATTTAACCCGATTAACTTGAGTCGCCTTCTAAACAAGTCAGTTTCACTTACTTTTAAATAAACTCGAATCAATTCGTCGCAGGCGCAGAAATTCAGTGACTGATCGGCACCATCGCCTGAACAAGAGCGCTCGAGTTACAATTGGCTCGCTTCGGGCTTACTGACGCACGAAATACCGAGTATCAAGTTGGCTAACTGGTATTTTTTTATTAAGTACTTTGAATTTGTGTGAGTGACCAAGCAGGATAATCACAGTTAACTCAATAATTCGCTCGTCTGTCTGCAAGAAAGTTTTGTGTAGCTCACGAAGTAAAAACTATTAGGAATGGATTCCTGACGCTGAACTAGAACGAACAATTTTTTAAGCAGTTTTATTCGATCTTTACTTCAATAATTCATCGGAGCTCGGGACATATTTAAGACGCGTAACGGAACGAACTACCTGCTGAGTACTAATAGGAACAAGAATATATCGCTCTTTTTTTATACCATGTTGCATCGTACTAGAGCGAGCGAAATATAAATAATAATATATTTTGCTGTAACAGAACTTAACTAGATTTAGTCTCTCGCTATTTTTCTAATGTCAAACGCCAAAACAAGATAGTTATAAATTTTGGTACTGTCAGTTTTGTTTAGACATGTCAAAATTAAGAAATTTAAATGTGACTTCGGAACGTATGTATACATTTTTGGGTATCTTTAGTCCGTATGGACTAAAGATACCTAAAAATGCAACATTTTTTGTACTGTTTGTTAAAAGTTTAGGTTAGTACTCGCTAAAAATGTTTGCTCTTTCGTTATGGTGATTTGCATTAGAAAAAGATAGGGAGAGCTGAATTTAGTTTAAGGTGTATTACATCAGAATTGATACCAATATGTGGTCATTATACAAAATATCCTAAAAAATTCAACAAATAAGGTGTGGAACTTTATCGCGATATGCTGAAAGGTCATTTTGTTTTATTATTCTGTTTGTTGAATATTTTCTCAATCAATTTACTATCGTGAATTTTAGTACATTCTTCATGTCTTAAAAGAATTCTAAGCTTACACAGAATGAATGAAAATAAAATATTTACTTAAATGACTAAGTGTAGTTCTGTTATATAATAATGCTTGAAATATTACCATTTAAATCATAAGTTTCAAAGCAGTCATAACAGGCGTCATGGTGTAATGAAAGAAATCTAATAAAGACCCATGTAATTAAAGAACTAGATGACTAGTTCCTTTTTTTTAAATAAACTAGTTATTGTCACCATACACCGAATCAAGTCAACTCGAGTTTAGCTTTATTGCAAAACGATTAAATCGAATTCATAAATATACGACTCGGCTCATCGACATAATGTTTTAGTGACAGCACAAAGTGTTGCCACTGAATACTTAAATATCGTACTTAAATTAAACGACTCAAGCATAATAAAATCGTGACAAAAATATATTTCTTTAATTTATACTATTATCACTGAAAGACTTAATTAAATAGGTATTGATTGATATTTATAAAATAATATTAGCTTCATCTGGCTGAATTTGGAATACAATATGATGACAAATATTCTACTAAATAGTACAAACCTTAAAGAGAAGCACCGATTAAGGTAACAAAAATAAGAGTCAGTGTGTTCCTAAAGAAATAAGAATAAAACTGTGATTTTTTAATATAGTTCAGTTCTAACACTCGTGTCTACATCTGTATTTTATATTTCTAAATACACGATTACGATACGCCTAAATTGAATAGCACAACTACGTAATGAAACTTCACATATTATCCATACTTTCATAATTGGACCATTATTCACTAAATAGTTGCCGGCATGAAAGTACTGACTTTGTAGACCCTCGTTGTGATAGTCTGTGGTTGTGATCAATGTGCCGAAGATTTATTACTGCACAGAGTACCTTAGTAAACTGTGACATAGATAAAATACATATATTATACACATATATTTATATATGTGTATTATCTATGACAGTTCATTTGCAAAGGTAATACGCAACTAACAGTCATTGTCATTTCAAAAAAAAATTAATTAATCTATTACTAGATACTAAACAAAAAATAATAGTGATTTAAATTTATTTTGATAATTTATAATATCTAAAAGCTGAAAACCACATAATTTATTACGATCATATCTCTTTTTAATAATTATCACGTGAATGAAAACACCAATCCAAGGAATATTAAACTTTATGAAAGCACCAATCAGTGCAAACTATGATTCGCGCTCTCATAAAGTTTATATTCTGAATATGAAACTATAATTTTATAGATTTGTACAAATTAATTATATTTCTATTGTCGATTAGATATATTTTCTTAAGTATTAGATACTTTTACAACCGATATTAGGTAACGTAAAACAGGGTGAATAGAAAAAGTCTGAATATTTGATAAAATTATCACTAATTTTGTTTACAGCTAGTTTATGTATGTTTATTCTACTATTTATTATAAAGAAATGCTTTCCAAAACATTAGCACCAAAAACATTAACATTATAATATAAGGAGAAAGTCTATTAAAATTAATAAGTTGATACCAGTAATTTAAGCATGTAAAACTGTAATGCAATGTAAAACTTTTTCTTCTCTTCGGTCATTTCTTTTTTGAATTTATTTATTTGAACAGTTAATTTTCTCATCTATTCATGAAACAAAGGTGGCAGGGCCATCTTAACCATATTCGGAGCCGGGGTGCAAAGGGTTTTCTTTTTTAAATCTTCTATATTTTAAATGCAATAAAAATTTTAATAGAAATTAAGGCTAAAATATATTTTGGAGTGCACCATTCAAAATTTCTTCCTTATTCGACTAGTTTTGCGTAAAATGATAAGGACCGCTCAAAAGAATTATTCATTAGTAGTGTATTGTTTGATTTACCATTTATTTGTCTGAGTTTGGCGACAACGGTTCCCATATAAATTTCAATATATTATCTTCCCAGTATTGATGTTAATAAATACAGATGAGGGGGCTAATGGTAACGTGAAGGGGATTAATAGATACGTGAATTTTAGGGTTGTCAAAACTATTGTCCTAGTTTTTTATTATATTATTTAAGAAAGCTAATCGAATCTAATAAAACAAAATTTTAAATTTGATGGAAAATCATAACGTATTTGCTTAATATAAAAGCAAAATTTAAATATTTGAAATTGTAAATGGATTTGCTATTTAGTGCGTACTTTTAAAAGTCCTCGTAACAAATATACCTAGTTAGTATGTTGATATAAATTAGTTCTAATAGGTAAAAATATATTATTTATTATATTAGGTGGTAGGTAAATAAAACTATTTATTTTAAGCAACTACGCTATACCGCGCTGCACGCAACATGCCAAGGAGATATATTATGTCAAATTTTTGTGGGAAGAAGTATAAAGTTAACTCAAAAAAATTATTGAGGAGGTTGTTCAAGTATATTATGAGAGTAGTGGTTCCTTAGGCGTCATTGCTCAAATTTTAAAATAGATAAATCTGTCCTGTATAGAAATAATAATAAATAATATGAAAGTCCAGGGTGCCCTGACAGTGTTTTATTTTTATTTATTTATGATATAACAAACAACTACTTAATTTTATATATATATATATATATATATATATATATATATATATATATATATATATATATATATATATAT
>WUAW01004215.1:25178-40318 GCA_017165845.1 Thaumetopoea pityocampa | reverse complement strand
GTGTATTAAGCTACGTGGTGAATACTTTGAAAAACAATAAAAAGTACTATAAGGTTCTAATTGTGTTTTTTACTTCAAACGACAAAACTTAAAAGGTATGCCTCGTAATGTTGCCTGATAGCTGTTATTTGTAGTTTAGCCCGCATCAAGCATAGCGGTAATTGTGCTGATAATTTATAGTTTATGCCGCTTATGAGACTCTAAGTGATATATTGGCGAAAACCTACTAATTCAGCAGATGAGAGGCAGCCCTTGCATTAGTTATTTTCAACTGTACAGATAAGTTAGAACCCCTACCCTTGAGCATTAATTTGCTTGCTCTCATGGTGAAAGTACACCCGTATAAGTTACAGCAATGAATTCGCTCAAATTTGTGAATAATTTCTTTATAAAATCATTTTATGGATCTTTGGAAAAAATGTAACGAGCATAATATCCATTATTAAACTGCCTACCTGTAAGTATCAGCTGTAAATTAAAAAAAGGTATAAGTACTCCAAGGACTCTCAGTAGTACGGGAGCGAGATCGAACCCACGTCCCTCTAATCGCAAGCTGCAACTACTAGACCACTAATGTACTGATTTAATTCTAATTCATCTACGATCTACATTGTAGATATCAATGTACTTAACGCAGAAGTAAAACTTCCCGAGGAAACCTGCATGACCGCATGGGTGCGTGACGTGTACCAACCCGGGTTTGGCCGGCGTGGTACACGCCTAATCCTCCTCATGATTAGGAGAGATCTGTGCTCCTGTAGTGGAAACGAGTATGGTTAGGGGTGATACATCAAGAATAGAATTCATGCATCTCACATACAATAATTTTTTAATTCATATTTTTGTTGTTCGTTTATAACGAAATTTGACTCCATTTAAATCAGCCAATGTGAAGACAATATATTGAAGTAACTAAGAAAAAGAAGCGTCTGATACTAAATCAATAGATAAAAGTATATAAAAATATTTAGTACTAGCTTTTGTCCCCGGCTCCGCTCGCGTGAATGTCAGTTTTCCGCTACATGGGAATTCCCGAAACAATCATAGTTTATTTAAAAAGCCGTGAACCATTTTTACTTGAGCTCTCGAATTTAAATTTTACTGAACCAATTTTGATGAAACATACCGCAGTATTTAAGTCGGAACAGTACCTTTAAGAATGTAATAGATTGAATAAAATCTACTTGCTGGTGTTTACATGAAGCTCAAACAAACAAACATTGGCGGATTTGGTTTCAGAAGCCCTTAATTAGTAGATCTGAGTATTTTTTTTTTATTTCTTTGATTTACATAATTTGACATTTAACAATTTTATAATAATATAGACAGATAGATATATTGTTTAACTAAGATGAAGAATTATAAAGGGATAGGAGAAAAGCTAAGTAGAGAAAACATATGGTTTTACCTTGAAAAATTAGATGTTATAATCAAAGTTAATAGAAATTATTTAAATATTCACAATACTGACGAACCTCCAGTTCGTCCCTCCGGGCAGCCACCGCTCCTGCCTGACTGTGGCAGGTGACGTGGAGCCCTGCCGCCGCCGCGGGCCTCACGTGTCGTTTGTCAAAATGTGAATCTGTTTTATGTACCTATTTATATTATCAATGAACTAATTCTGGAATTACAAGGACGGCTTTGTGAATGATACTTTGTGTACAGACCCCATTATAATTCCTAATCACTATTAAGCATAGCAGTAAGTACATTAGTAGTCTAGTAGTGCTAGATACGACTTGCTATCTTAAAGGTCGTGTGTTCGATATTGTAGACACCAATGTATGCAACAAAGAAGAAAAACTTCGTGATTAAACCTGTATATCTGCATGGGTGTGTGAAGTCTACCAACCCGCACTAAGCCAGCGCGTTAGACTACACCCTAATCCCCCTCCTGATGAGGGGAGGTCCATACCCTTATAGTGGGGACGAATGTAGACTACAGAAAATGATAAAGGACGGAAAGGTCAATTTTAAGCTCTTTAGGAATAGGTATTACAGTGAAGTAACAATAATAAAGTTGTTTCTTTTTTAAATTACTAGTGTTTAAAATAATTAAAACAAGGCTTTATGTAGGCATCACAGAAGAAAGGAGACCAGAAGATAGACCTACGTGAAAAAATTTAATTAAATACAGACTCTGGTGACGACGCAATAAAGCGTATTTTAGTTTTTTTTTGACATGTAGGAAATGCCTTACGCGTACCGTTGCGTCGAGGGCTGGGTGCAAGGGTCATCTGAGGATCGCACCCACTAAAAACTACACGGCGTCCGTCTGTGCGCCCGACCGCGGGAGTTACACGAGCACACGTCCACGGTGCGGGCGTACTTGGTTCGTTCTGCACAAACCTCTTTTAGTTGTGTGGGGAGTTTTGCTTCCCAATTCATTCTTATGGGAGTGCACCGGACGCAGCGCACTGCCTCTACGAGNNNNATATAGGCCCTGCGCATACACCCTGGACGTCTTCGGTGAGATGGATTCTGCGAAGTTTCCTCTCGCTGTCGTTCAGCCGACTCTTTAGCCGCCATCACGACTTCGCAGAAGGTACAGCTACTGCCGCCCAGGCGCTCTCGCTCTCAACCATGGCTGATATCATAGTAGGGAGAGAGAGCGCCTGCTCTCCAATTTCCGCACCAAGCTGTAGCCGCTGGGCGTCCCACGCCGGGCGCGCCAGAGTATGTGCCGCTGTGTCCTCCGGGGCCGCGTAATGGTGGCACTCTTCCGTTTCCTCCAGCGTATTTTAGTTCGTACAACGTTCGTACAATAAGGCACCTCGCCCTACGGGTGCAGGTTAATATGAATCGTACCTTTGCGTTAAAGATTTTTTAATCGTTTCAGAATCGCTCGTTTATTTGTCGCTGAGTAAGGTCATAACAAGTGAGTAAATTTCAGTGATTCGAACAACACTCGAACACCTAAGTGAAACGCTCGTGTTACACGCACTGTATTAGACCTAACCAAATGGGCCGCGCGGCGTAGATATATTTTTGTGTCTAAGCGCGGAGTGCGCTCACCCTGTTAAAAATTCCTTTACCCGAAAATTTCTCGAAAAACTACCTCTTGGTACAGTGGGGCATCGATAGGCCACAGTGTACCCTGAAACCCGTCAAATGTCTGAATAATAGTCACCGCGGAGGTTTTTTAGCATTTGACACGTATGACCAAATTTGGCTGAGTCTCGTCTCAGTCTTGCATAGGCAGCATTACTAAAGCCTGATTTACTAGTGCAAGACACAGACTGGTTGAAACTCGCGTTGGTCTTGCATAGGGAATACCAATTTTACATGTTTAGAAATATCCGACTGAAAGAATAAATAAATAAAATGAAAAAAAAACTTATGCTAATTAAAATTAAAATTATCTACCTAAAGCAGATTCCCAGACTTTTTTTCTCATAGACAAGTTTCAAAATTTAGCTGGTTCCGGTGGATCCCCTGCAGCTACATTTCTACCATAATTCCAAAACTCGACAAAAAATGTGAAGCTTAGATCTAACTATGGAAATTTGTGTACGCCAATGTAGACCCCCGTCGAGTCTCCCGTGGACCCCTAGAGGTCCACCTGAACCTCTTTGAGAATTAAGGACCTAAAGCGTTATAAACTGTTATTAGAAATTTTCTTTTCTAAATTATTTTTTTTGATAAGTTTAAAAATCGAACTATATTAGACTAACATTTAGAACATTTATTTTAACGTATTTTATGTCCTGGTATCCAAGAGCTTTAAGTCAAATCGTCATTTTACACATATAGTTTCGTCAATTTAACAATAAAATGCTGATGTATCACATTTTATTCCTTCTTGGGACTTTTGACGTTAATCCGAAGATTACGACATTAACACATTGACTGAGAAAGAATATCTGAAGGCTACTTAATACCCGATGATGATTACCTAATACACAAAACACCACCAAATTTGTATATTAAACATCATATAACGTTAAAATAAAACTTCAAGTGACGCTTCACTCGAGTTGCCGCCAAAACTCCTTTAGAATAGTATTTAATAATAATCGTAGATTATCTGTATCATTGTTTATATTTTTTTATTAAATGATGCCTAGTAATTATATTAGTTAATTTTGCTTTCTGGTCAAGATAATTTATACTCTATTTCATTAACATTAAACGTCACGTGTGATGCCATCAACGAATAAGTGTGTTTCCTACACCTACGCACGTCATTGCGTCCGTACCGCAATATAATGCCTCAGGTGATAGCCGGTAATATGTTCTATCATTTCAACATGATGTTTAACATTATGTCTCTTTTGAAACTAAACCAAAAATTAAGTATTTTATTCGTGCTAACGCGGTAATATAAAATGTGCTAGCACTTGACAGTGTGTTTACTATCGAACTACTTAAGTAACTAGTAAGATTCCTGGATAAAAGCCGTGTCCCCCCAAAAATGTAAAATGACATTTTTTTCTAAAATTTGCCATAGCTTTGATATAAAAAATGCTCTACTTATGGGATTTAGACAGAATAGTGTTATGAGAATGTAGTCGTATTTTAATTATATAAGTTTAATTATCTACATTAAGAAAACTTACATATTAAAAATATGAACATTATATTAATAATAAAGATGGGTACACTCTTGTATCTATACATATGTATAGATACAAGAGTGTACCCATCTTTATTATTAATATAATGTTCATCTAATTCATATGTAATTACTTGTCCTGACTGACTGACTGACTGATTCATCAACGTAGAGCCTGAACTGCTGAGGCTTATAAACTTCAAATTTTGGCAGTTGATGCATTTTATGTAATAGCATTTAATTTTATTGTAATGGCATTAAAAAGAGTAACAGTGGAGTTTCTGGCCCGTTCTTCTCCTCTGAAACAACTTTCCGAGCGGGCGGTAGATTCTTGACTATTCATAAGTACCTGTTGGGTTTACATGAATAAAAATTTTTTGACTTTGACTTTGACTTTATGTTGTAAGCAACCACTATGAAGGGATTATTGGTAATTTAAAAAGGTATTTTAATAAGGGATGAACGGTTGTATGGAAGTCAGTTATTTTCAAAGTAAGAAGCCTGAAATTTAATATACCTATTTCTGATGAGAAATAAATGTATACATATATTGACATTTTTAAACTTTTACCCCTAAGAGGGTGAGTTATGGGTTGTAAGTTTATATTATAGGAAAGGTCGTCACTTTTGGAGAAAGAAGGACGACATTTCATACCTGCTTCTGATTAGAAATAAATGTACACGTACATATATTGACGTTTTTCAAAATTTTACTCCTAAGAGGGTGAATTAGCTTAGCGATTTTAGCCTCAGAAGGAACACGATAAATAGGTACTATGGTAATTAAAATTAAAGATTAAAAGAAAACTAAACATGCTAGCGAAGCTCCGGGTTATAGCTAGTTATCTATAGAAATTAAAAAAATTAAGTAACCTTCTGTGGTTTTATACATACAGACACTTCAATTTTTTTTTAATTATATGTCTATTTACGCGTAATTAAATCGCGAACAGGCATTTTTGTTTTACCTGTTTTTGTGTTTATCAGGGCTAATCTCTGAAACGTCTGAACTGACTTCAATGTGACTGAGGATGTTTAGGGTTCCATAGTTCATTTACTTAAACGATACGTTTCTAATTTCATATATCGATTTCATTTATGAATAGAACGGATGTTCACGCGGATGAAGCCGTGGCCAAAAGCTAGTCATTAATAATATAAAAAGATAAAACCCATCTTTTGGAAATAAACACATGTCAGATAATTATATTGTATGCTTTTAATTCTTTACTGTACGCACAAAATATAAACAATATTTCAGTAACAGCGATATACAATAACAAACTTAACTCAAAACTGAGTTTTCTAACGGCAAACCTTTAAGTAAATGTGCGAAATAAGTGTGCGATCACTCAACTGCACAGTAAAAATTTGAAATTATTGTGAAAAAATACTATATACTACAAAAATATTGTTATTAATAGATAACTAATCCTATTTAATATTATAAATGCGAATGTGTGTTTGTTTGTTTCGCTTTCACGCCTTAACTACTCAACCGATCATCATGAAATTTTGCACACGCATGGTCAGGGGTATAGAGAAGGATATAGGGTACCTTTTATCCCGAAAAAACTGTTCCAGAGGGATAGAAAAAATATTTTTATGAGATCATCCGGCATCAACTCGAGAAAAGCCGAGAGTAAAAGCTAGTAGGTGTCAAGATAATTAACAATTGAAGTGAATAGTGGCAGTGACCCTGTTTTCTGTGCCAATGAGTCCTGGATTTGAATTCCGGTAGGGACAAACTTTGCGTGATGAGCACAAATGTTCGTATCTGTGTCATGGACGTATTTATCTATTTATGTATTGTATTTATCTATATAAGTATGTATATCGTTGTCTAGTGCCCAAGATGATGATTATCTTAGTTTGTGACTGAGATCAGTGTGTGTGAAAGTGTCCAGAAAATTATTATTGTCATACTAGCTTTTGTTCGCGGCTCCGTCCGCGTGAATGTCGTTTTTCCGCTACATGGGAAATCCTGACATAATCATAGATTTATATAAAAAAGCAAAGAACCATTTTTACTTGACCTTTCGTTCCTTAACGGCAGCTACTAAAACAGGGATCAAGCTGTATCTTCTATTCTACTGGACGTATTTTAATGAAACATGTCGCATTATTTATGTCGGAATAGTACCTTTAAGGCTGTAACAGCTTAACTAAAATCTATCAGCTGGTTTTTGTGTTGAGCCCGAACAAACAAACAAACAAACAATAATCGATGGATTTGGTTTCAGAAGCCCTTAATTAGTCGATTTAAATATCTTTGATTTTTGAAAATTTGACATTTAAAATTTTTATAATAGTATAGAAGATAGATTATTAATAGGTGTCCTTAACTTATTGATCACGTTTTCCGAAAAAGAAAAAAAAAAACAACAGAAGCCAATTTGAACACATTTAATCTTAGCCATAATCCCCATGCCTTGTCATAAACCTTCATCATTAAATGCCTCGTTGTATAAGACTGTCATCTCCTTTACAATCGCTAATGACAACCCTCATTTCCCAGAAGTTGACAGCATCGGCGTCCATCTTCTTCATAAAACGATAAAACTTGCTTAATTGTTCCTATAAAATCTTAAGGGTTATTTATAACCACGACAATTTGCACTCAGCACATCCTTATATTGTTGAAAATAAGGTTTCATTTCAAATGTTTTGATGGTAAATTATCTATGTTAATATCGAGTTGGTCTTGTTAGTATGACGGAATGCGTGCGAATGAGGACTGGAGGCTAAATCACGTTTTAATTGATATCGAAGTGTTATTGATTGGGTTATATTCAACTATGCGCTACTGGCCGGGATTGAGTTAGTACGTATATTGTTCTGGGTAAACAGACGCCGTAAAGTTTTAGGAATGCTCGTAGATAAACATTTCGTTATTCGTCAATCGATACATATCGATGGATATGTTTTATCCTGGAATAGGCGGTTATTCGGAATTATTTCGATTGAGTATTTGACTATGCACTGTACAGTAATCCCAAAAGATTAATATTGTAAGAATTATTTCATAAAAAAAAGAATAGAAATTTATTTAAAATGGTTCTATAAAACCCTAAATAATATACATGCGTTTTTTTAATTCGGTCGCGGTATGACATATGTTAAGAGATTAACTAATATTTTATAAAAATATTAATTATCATCATCATATTAAATTTTCGTCACGTGGTCACCACTCTCCGAGTGATGAGATCTCTCATGAGTTTATGAATCTCTGACGATGTCATTGCGTCCACTGTAACGATATAAAATATATATGGTATGTGACGTCACTAAAGTCACGTGACTAGCATTTAACTGAAGAGCGTTTACGCTGTTTTTTTTTTTAATTTTTCTTTAGATTATTCATGAAAATACTTGAAAAATATGAAAAAGAAAAAACATTAATAGCAGAGTGTGATTTTGTTAATCTGAGATTTTTTCTAAAAATGCTCAGTAATACCTCACCTAATAATAGGTAGGATGAGTAGATATACTGAAATAGTTGAAAAATACTTAAGAGTTAAGGTAATTTTCAATATTTCAATTGGTTAATAGTAAATAAACGGTTGAGCTCTTTTGACTTATTTAACTTTTATTGGTTGTATTTTTATGGCCTGGTATCTAACACCTTTAAGTCAAGTCTTCATTTCAATAGATGTTTTCGTCCATTGAACTATAAAATGCCGGTGTGGCACATTTTATAGTTTCTTGGACTTTCCACTTCAATCTTTTGTACTACGTTCACTAGGCGAAAGTTTCTGCAGACCTAGTGTCTTACAAAAATACGGTCATTTTGCAACGCAAGTCCAATTTTTCAATAATATTAAACAAATCAACAGTGAATTTATACATCAAACACAACACTAAATTAATATAAAATTTCAAGTGATCCCTTTCTTCAATCTTCTATGCTTTCGGATACCGCTAAATTTTAACTCGACTGAATTTCACATACAGGAGCGGAAATTCTACTCGGGATTGTAGCAACCACACCGCACGGGGGAATTAAATTGTAGTTTTGTACGAAATATAACATATGGGTGGTAATTCTGCGGTAACTGAACTTAACTGAATTTAGTATCTGCTTATCTTTTTCCAATGTCAAACATAGATAGCTACAATTTTGTGCTGTCAGTTTCGTTTAGACAAAATTTAAAAAAATTAAACGCGATCTCAGAACATACGGACTAAAGATACGCAAAAACACAATATTATTTTGAACCGTTTAACAGAATATAGATTGGTACTCACTATAAATGTTTGCTATCTCGTTTTGGCGTTTGAAATTAGAAAAAGATAGGGAGAGACTAAATTTAGTTAAGTACTGTTACAGAAAAATTAGCACCATTATGAACATCTGTGAGCTTATGTCTACGTATATACGTACGTTTTGTAAATATCAAATGTCATTGTTGATTCTTGCGGTGTTAATTTTACTGACTGCACCGCGAACGAATACGCGGGGGCACTCACCTATTCTTCGGGTAGAGCAACATGGCGTCATCCCCGCTGCTCGCAAGCTACATGCTAGGGCGGCTGCAGGTGCACATAGGCCTTGCGCCTACGCCCTGGATGCTTCCTTCGTACCGCATTTAGCACGTTCGCCTCGCGCTCTCTCTCTCGCTCAGCCAGCTCTTTGACCGGTGTATCATTACCCGGCTATAGCAACATCATAGCGTAACTTATTCATGATAAAATTATTACTAGAAAATTATCTTTACCATTTACCAATTTATTTTCTGAATGTTTATCTACCCTCATTTATCAAATTAGCGTATCATAGATCGCCATTGTCAACAGTTTGCACTACAGTCGCTTGACTTCCTGTCTCTGAGTGATGGGAGTAAGAGATGAACATGCCTTCATTTACAGAATTCATGACGACGGCAAAGTTCAATACGTGAATAATAACAAATCTAAACACTTGGATCCATCCGCTATGCCTGACAATGTTAGGGCTCTTAAAACGGCGGACGTAAAGTATTATTCATGATATTTCATACCAATTCGTATTAGGCCACCGTGATGGACTATAACCCCTTTTATTCTGAAGGGAAACTCATGCCCTGCAGTAGGACAGTAAATGGGTTGATGGTCATGATGATTACTATTCATGAGTGTGTCTTCATTAGACTAACGTATTGGATACTGATGTAAATTCGAGCAATGTTACCCAAAACAAAGCCTTAATTTTGCATCCAAGGTGGCAGAAAGATAGATACGATACCGCGAATGGTATGAATTATTATCATCACCATCAGAGAGTGAAACCACATGTTTTATCCAGTCCTATGTAAAGATTAAACAGGCTTACTTTGTTACTTGATAAGACCAGAACCTATTTCGATAAGTAGTGGTTAGGTCTCGAAGGCTTGCGAGACTCATGTAGTAAGTACCTACAAGACTTGGTATGAAAGAACAATACCAATATGAAAACCTGATTTATTGGTGCAAGAGCGAGAAGAGGTGAATCTCGTCTCGGTTTTACATACGCAGCAAATTTGAATATTTTACAACTCTTTTTATCAGCGCGAAAATTTCTTTTTTTCCATTTTCAATTTATAAGTCAAACATTCATTGATTACCGCTCTTTTCGGAGCTCCAATATAATACACAAGATACATTTGTTCACATGAACTTGAAGGGACCACCCACCTTGCACTAATAAATGAAGCGTTTTATGGCGCGGATAATAAAGACGTGTTTACGGGCGGTTGCCTGGCATAATGCGTTGTCAACTGAAGACTAAACCGGGGACTGCAGGGGTGGGATTATTTCTAGTTTGTTTAGACAATCGGCTGCGGCTTCGGCATCTGGAGAGTTGTTCAAAGCTCAGATGTAGAAGAACATACATACATACCTACGCTCACGACAGAGACCACAGACCACATACTATGATCCCGACACACCTCTCTCACCGCGTACACATTCATACATCTTTTCACAGACTTTTTAATAGTTTCTGAAACCGAATCCGTCGATGTTTGTTTGTTTGTTCGGGCTTCACGCAAAAATCAGCGAGTATATTTTGATTAAACAATTACAGTCTTAAAAGTACTATTCCAACTTAAATAATATGGGATGTTTTATCAAAATCGATCTAGTAGAATTGAAGATACAGCTTAATCTCTATTATGGTAGTCCCCGTTAAGGTACGACGGGTCAAGTAAAAGTGGTTCTACGACTTTTTATATAAATCTATGATTGTCGGAATTTCTCATGTAGCGGATAAGCGATATTCACGCGGGTGGAGCCGCAGGCAATAGCTAGTTTTATATATTTTATTACTAGTCACCTGTTTTAAAACAAGTGTGTGTTAAATCACGCGTTTGGTGGCGAAGTTCTGGTGTTTAAATCAATCTGAACAATAATAGAGCTTTCTTTTCAGAAACTTTTGTGTTAATATTTTCATGCGCTTCTTCTATTTTGAAAGGTACATAAAGGATCCGGGTTGGTCTACAATGACACTAATCATAGTTGGGATTATCAGTCCGTACGAAGTAGGCGTCGGATGACAGTCGGTCGTTTGATCGATCCCATACTGCAATCATTTCCCAGCAGAACTTAACCAAGCTGCAATGTTTCTAAGGCGAAGAAGAAGTAACTGTTTTTAAAAATTATCATTATCATCATATCAGCTCACAGATGTCCACTGCTGGACATACGCCTCCTCTAATGATCGCCACACAGAGCGGCTATGAGTCGCCTGCATCCACCGATTACCGCGACCTTCGCCAAGTTATCAGTCCACCTAGTTTGGGGTCGACCCTTGTTACGCTTCCCGGTTCGAGATCGCCACTCCAGCATTTTAGGACCCCACCGTCCATCGATTCTGCGAGATATGTACACCGTCCATCGAATCCTTTGAGCTACATCGGCGACTTCATTCTCCTGTGAATCATCTCATTACAGATTATATCTCGCAGGGAAATCCCAACCATAGCTCTTTCCATTGCTCGTTAAGTGACTGAGCTTTCAACCATTTCTCGGATTCGTAGATCAACAATGGTATTTTTTTATAATTACGTTATTTTTGTTTCCCTTTAGACCTATCAGCATCCAATTATATATTTGTATATGTAATGCCATTCAAAGTTCCACACACACAGCATCGCAATGTTGATATACAAAAATTCGTTCAATCATCGTGTAATTGCTGACAAGTTTTTGTCTTCTGCTTCTCATGTAATTGATGCGTAATTACTCGTGAAGGCCGAATTTGGAGGTTCAGATCATTGCGTAATTTATTTATAGACATAAAAACAACATAGACAGAGCAAACAGAATCGTTACCATTACGGTTAATTTCCACTAGTGACCGCCTGTGCCGTGCGACTTGTACAAATACAACTGTTTTTTGAAGCGGTTGAGTCCATAGATAGAGATATAGAGATAGAGTCTAAGCACACAGTGTTTGTGTAAATTCTTCTCTTGAAATACTTTTTCTGATTAGATATACATAAAAGTTAATGAGTTCCCAAAAAAATATATAAAAGACAAAATATTTTATAAAAGTTTTGCAAAGTTATGGCAATGGGCACGTAAATAAGTAGCAAAGTACTGCACTCTTCAAGTGTTATACAAATATAATTTTACACAAATGACCTGTGCCTACATGACTTTGGAATTGTAAAATTAGGATAAAGCGGGTAAAATTTTTTACTGGGAATAATTGAATAACACTCGGGAGGGGGGGGGGGGGATTGAGTGTAAGTACACAAGAACTACAATAGTTAGCAATCATGACACCAAGGACCCTCAGTAAGCATGGCGTGGTAGTCATTGGAGAAGGCTTATATGCAACAGTGGGTGCGTCTCAGCTGATAAATAAAATCATGGAGAATGCTGTGGATTATTCTGGAAGAAACAATAAATTCAGAAATGAACAGATACAAGTTATATTTGTTCATTTCTATACGGTCCTTATTCTAATATATTCAATCTCTTCACGAATGTTCTCACCACAGAGCATTAGCCCATCTAACAGTGGGACCCCCAACACACTCGGTTTGGCGATATACACATGACTAGATGACTTCTGCAATGGAAAAGATAAATTTAATTAAAATAAGTTTATAAAAGAAATAAACAGACCATAGGTTCTATTGAACTTGAAAACATAATAGCTGAAAACTAATGATAATTTCCAGTGTAAATAATTTTTATTTTATAAAAGACGCAGCTAAATACCAGAGCTCTGTCTATTACTCTTTTAACTCTGTGACACTTGGATAACGCAATTGGGATTTAGGTACACTTATTATTATAATTTAAATGGTGTCTTGGCCTTAACTACGGCCATTGTGTGAAGATGTATAGCCGATTGAAATGGTTAATAACTTCTTGTTATATTATACTTGATTATCGGTTTAGTATAAAAGTGTTAGAATAAACTATGTGAATGCACATACTATTTCGAATTAGTTTTCGCACCAGACCCTAAATGACTTGCTTAAGACAAAAAAACAAAATTTAAACGAAGCGTTTAGTTAGCAATACATCTCTGAGACGTGCAATTATGTATTATGACTGTGCAAACCAATAGGAGAGTGCTAATGGCTTGTACACACCAACCGTGTCAATGGATTGTCGTGGGTTCAAGGTGGACACACCTGCATGTTTATTACGTAACATTCAAGCGCATCGCGATTGCAATCTTTTCACAATTATTGACTAAAATGATGCATGATTAATGCATGTTACTGCCTAATATTTTACATAAATACGATAATAGTTACTGTTTATGTTATTTCTTTATACAGAGATAATCCTTCTTTATTATTTTATTCTTATTTTTTTCTGCTGAAGGTCGTGAGGCGGCTTGCAGGACAAGTCACACTTTTACTGACTTAAACCTCTACAGTGACCTTCATCAATGAATTAATGAAGAAAGAAAGAAAGAAAACACATTTATTCAGGACAAGCACGACAAATAGTCAACAACAGAAATAAAGTAAGTAAAATGTACAAAATTAAAAAGAACATACAGCAAAATGGACTCTCTACAATCGCAAATATCCTAGTTATTTTATCACGTGCCTGTCTTAAAGGGCAACAGGTTAAGGGGCTGCAGCATCCACTTTGTTTAATATATTGATTTTATACTCTTCCGAATATATTCACTTCAGACTTGCTCCTGAGCACCTGAAGACCTGCTCACATGGACACGAGTCACACTTGTCTCCGTCCTTCCTGTGCCAGTAGTAAGCCATTCTAATGCTAACCACGACAAAAATAAGCCGATAGATTTATATATCGTTTGAAATAAGATTAATTCTCAACAATGATAAAGAAATCAATTCGTTCGCGAACACAACCTTTTTGCAGCGAATACTTTATCAAGTAAAGTTTAGTAGCCGACTGTAGCGAATTAGCGACCACGACAGAGACCAGTTGCGGGCACAGATCAGACATTCACTAAATAGACACACCAAACATAGAAATTGCATTATGGTGCTAATTCTGTTGTAACAGAACTTAACTAAATTTGGTCTGTACCTATCTTTTTCTAATATCAAATGCCAAAACGAGATAGCAAACTTTTATAGCGAGTACCGACCTACGTTTCTGTCAAAAGGTTAAAAAAAATGTTGTTTTTGCGTATTGTTAGTCCGTATGTTCCAAGATCACGTCTAAATCTTTTAATTTGACGTGTCTAAACGAAACTGACAGCACCAAAGTTGTAGCTATTTCGTTTTGGCGTTTGATAATGGAAAGAGATAGGGAGGGACTAAGTTTGGTTAAGTTCTGTTACAACAGAAACAGCACTATTGTAGACGATATATTCTGTTCATAAAAATTTGCTAAATGCAAGTACATAAGTATTAAATGGCTTCCAAAACCGGAAAACATGGTAAATTAACCCCTAAGTAGGTGGACCGATGATCTGATTAAGGACATAAGATCCACAGATTGAGGATGTCGGCGGCTCTTGCTACTCCGTATGATGATGTTTAGAGGAGGCCTATGTCTAGAAGTAGATGTCTGTGGTTTGACATGATGACTGCTAACAAACTAAAATTTTATCAATTTTGTTTGTTCAAAACAAATCGATGTGATAGAGACGAAAAGAGCTTAATCCACAATTTGAGTGAAACTGAGTTAATACTGTTATCATGAAAATTATTAAGCGGTGGAGAGAGCATGCCGTCGTCCGATTAGTAGCAGGCCCGTGACAGCGGCGCATACGGGGTCAGGCTCCCTGTAAAATGACGAGGCTCTTTAGGAAGCGGACCAAACTCGCCCGTACCGTGGACGGACAGCGAACCCCGCGGCCAAGCATAAGGGCGTGTGGTTTTTTTTAGTATATATGTATGTTTGCATTACATAATCGCTGTATCGAGCCCTCAGCACATCAGTATGCGTTCAGGTATTTGACATACTTAAAAAAAGAGGTCAGGGAGTACTTAGTTTTTTAGTCTGTCCGGCAAATAGACTAAGTATACGGGTAAGCGACCCCGGCCCCCCGAGCTACTACTGTCTCTCCCTTCTCCTTCCGAGATAGTAGTATCCTATGTCCTATAGTCCTTCACCTAAATTCCATCTTCCTTTCTCAATACACCTTTCCCACCTCATCCTATTTCCG
>WUAW01004214.1:4078-15759 GCA_017165845.1 Thaumetopoea pityocampa | reverse complement strand
TTTTTTTTTCAGCGTTAATAGTGTACTTTTTTTTGAACCGCCGACTCGTAATAATATGTTATTACAGTCTGTTTCAGGATTAGATCGCATATTAATTTCCATCTTAAATCAGCATTTCACTAATATCTAAATTGGTATTTTTATCTAATAAATCTTACTTTTTTACAATCATAACAATAATAATAATATGCACTAATATATACAGTGTACCATAGACAATACTAGAAACAGAATAAACATCAAAATTGGAAATCATACCAAGAAGTCGCATGTCCAAATATCACATATGCTAACGCAAATTTAGGTAAACATATTAATCCAGGTACATTTCCATACAAATAGACTTTTCGAAATCTTATCATCATGAAATAAATCTATTTAAACTTTACACATGACTGGATGACAGACAATGCACAGCCCATACCAGTGGGTCTAGCAGCGTGAAATTTTGCATAAGAGTCGAATATGTTCAATTTTACTCAGCTTTTTGAAAGTTTATCCCCCAATGAGAGTTAATATTAAATCTATAATTTAAAATATTGCCGATGTGAAATTCCATCGAGCACATGGCTAATAAAATCATAAAAGTTGTTTAATCAAAATATACACCCGCATCTCATAAGCTACATAGAGGATAAAAAATTCAAAGCAATAAAAAGATTTGAATAAAAGTAATGATAAATGTTTCAAAATGTGATGATAACATTCATTTCGTCGTAGGAAAGCGCGTTCAATCTGCTTCTAGTACAAAGTACTAAAATAAAAATAAATGATTGATAGTAAATACTTGAACTAATCTGGTTAAGATTGCAATAATACTGTGAGCACACTTTTAGGAATCTATATTTTCAACTATTGTGTGATTAAACAGGAACAATATTTTTACTTTTATTATATTAATCCGGTGTTACTACATTTTGTGTTTATTTACTCATACATTTGTTTAAGCCCCATGATAACTAATAATGACAATCAAATAATATAGTTTTTAATTTTTTGTGAAAGAATTTTTTATATATGGTAACTCTAAATATTTTTTTTACATACGGTAACCCTAATATTTTTTTACAACTGATATACATCATACTGTGTATTTGTAATTCAGGTTAAAGCTATACAAAATAAAATTACAAAGAACAAAGGTTATGTAAGGTATGTTTACAAGTAGAAAAGTGTTCTGGATAAGGTCACTTTCAAATCCACTGACTACGAAAATAAAACTGAATTCGACTGTTTCACAGCTGATGTGGCGAAAGTACGACCGATAATTTGAACTAGTAACATTTCTAAATTTGAATTTGTTCAACTAACTTTTTTTTTATTAATAATAACTGTGTATTATGGATCGGTTTCAAATGTGTTTCTTTTTATCTAATAATGGACTAAGAAACTAGCGCTTTTATGTTGTGGTATTTACTAAGATTCTTTTAGGTGATGTTAACAACATATCTTTGTAAAGTACGCAAACCCTGAGTTTTTAACGACTCCTATATCAGGCAGTTTACGCTCACGCGTTATCCTGCCCTAGACAATGATCTCGTCACCACGGGACTCACCGTTTCCACATGAAACAATAATTCAATTAATACTTTTACTTCACAAATAGAATTCCATCATTGCTATAGTATGAAGGTTACTTATCGCAGTCTTGAACGAGATGGACGCTATCTTCATCCCGTCTGTGGCAATGCGGCCTCCGTAGAGGACGCGGGTGTTGTAAGAGCGAGAACCTTTCGCCCTGTTGGCAGTTCTGTTTTTTGCTAAGCGCATTCTTAAGATGGCTCTCTCCTGTAATATTAAAACCAGATAAAGAATTTTAAGGTTTCTGTGTAAAGAAAATATGAAAGATATGGTAGAATGAAAACTCAAAAAGATATGCTATTAATCTGCCATCATAAGGAAAAAGGACGCAACTAACGTTAAACCACTAGTATCAAAATGACTGGCATGCTAATATAATAATGATTGACCTGCTAGTATTATAATGATTGGCCTGCTAGATTAATAATGACTGGCTCACTAGTATTACAATTTTGGATCCGCTAATTTAACAGTCTGACAAAATAGGCTGACCTGGTAGTGAGAGCGGACGACCACACACTGTGAGGTCATGAGAGCGTGGCGAAGCAGAGCGCGAAGAACGTGGCCGCCCCGAGCTATTGGTACGGGAGTCTTCACTGCGGCCTGCGCGACGTGGAGACCTACTCGATACCTCCTACATAATAATATACATTAAATTGAATCAGGTTTTATTTCGCCTAAAATCATTATAAAAAAAAACACACCGAGACCTGGTTTGTAGGGGAAACAATGATTCGTTTCAGTTTGTATGGGACGTGCCAATTCACCTGATTTACTACCCAACCTATCCTGCGAATGCTTTGTTAGACTTGAGACTAGTTTTGTTTGATTGACACTTATCAAGTAACAACTCTCGACTTAGACCACGAGGAATTTGTTCTTATTGGTGCGCTGCTATCAGCGACTGATAGGTTTCGTTGATAATCGCTGACGTTGACAAATCAAATATGTGAGAAGGGTGGATATCCTAACAGTTTGTAATCAGATGGTAAATGTCATTTTGAAGTTTCATATCAAACAATATGCAATAGCAATCATGAAATAACACATGAATCAGTTTAGTAATTATCAACGGTCAAAATTCATATAATAGTAAAACCAAAAAAAATAAGTTACAACTATGCACTTGCACAATAAGCATTTTTTGAAAGGCGCGAAAACATTTCATAATGGTAAAATACTCATCGGCCATTGGTCGAACATGTACGCGCCACTGTAGCGTCCGACAGTGTACGAGCGCGTTTTGTTACGAGCGTGATAACATGAATTCATCTATTATTATATATTCAACCTTTCGCGTATCTCAACAAGTCCTAAATGAATTGGTGCTTACAATCGGTTTTAGTCAGCTTTTGTTAACACTCGTCTGCGCAGACGAAGAATACCGATGTAACTTATTTTTGTGGTACTAATGTAACTTAACAGTAATTCATCATAGTCAGGGCATTATATATCACTATTGATCACCATCATCAACCCATCTACTGTCCCACTGCAGGGCACAGGTCTCCTCTCAGGAGGAAAGGGGATATAGTCCACTACGCTGGCCTAATACGTGTTGAGAGCCTTAACACGCAGTCATTTCTCAGGCATGTCGGCTTCGTCGCGATGTTTTCCTTCATCGTTTAAAGAGAATGATAATTAATTATTAAGTATCGCAAACTGCTAATGCGCTGGAGCCTTGTCACATTAACATCCACGTGACGTCATCCACAACTAAAAGTACAGCTAACAAATAAATTCTAATTAGTTAATTTAATATATTAATTATTGAATTGTTATTATCAATAAAGTTAACATACTAAATTAGACATAATAAATCAACATTCATAACGGATATTGGCAGAATTTTACCAAATTGGTCAAACGCCATAAACTAAGAAGAAATCGACATGAATAGAAAAATTATACAAAGAACTTAAGCGCGATAAAAAATCAATTTAGAAAATTAAGCTGTTTAAGGGGTTCGAACGAAACTAAGGCATGCATCCAATATAATAAAAATAATACTATTAACTATTACTGTCAAAATAAGTTATTGGTTTTTTATTACTTACATCTATCTTGTTGTTCTAATAGCAAGTGAAATTAATTTTATCTGGATTGTTTTACTTGGACTAATAAAAACTAGGCTAGTGGCCGTTGGGTCCTGGTAGTGTTTGTATAAATACAAAATGTATACGTATTTAATTATGTTAATACTAACAACTAGTATATAAAATTTTCTTAAATCCATCTCTGTATAATATGGCTGGTTACATTCTTAATAACTTTTTAAATTTGCATTTGACTAAGCCATTAATGTGTATGACCTAAATAATAGTCAATTTAGCAACTATTTCCTTTTCAAATTTATCCAGACTCATTGCTGACGTCGTCCAATGATGCCAGAGCTCTATTCAGATGATGCATAGGCATCGTTCTTTTATAACGCGCGTTAAAAAACACGTAATCTTTTGGAGAACAAATTGTGAAGTGTATTACTGTCCACACGATAGAGGAGAAAGGATAAGAAAGCGCGATGTGTGACACGAACACGTTTCACCAATCTATTAGGGGTGCTATTTAACGCGCGTTAAAAAAAAACACCGTCGTGAACGGCCACTTGGATTTACGTATTGATTTGAGATGAGTTAAGATGAAATTATTGTTCATTATATCTAATCCTAAATCTCTAATCTAATCAAAACATCAAAATTTATTCATTATATCTAATACAAAACACCACAGTGCATTAAAAAGCGGGTGCGAATCACACATATAAAAGACGTCACACAAAGCGTAAGAATGTTAGTAACCTTCTCTTGCGAATTGACCGAGAAAGCGCTGTACGAGACAGGGCTGTCGGCGAAGTCGAACGCGCTGGCCGCGCGGTACGAAAGTGAGTCTGCATCCGTCGGCAAGCAAGCAAAACATAAGATATTAGTTTTCGGCAAGTTATCACATCTCCTACAGTTTGACAACCAAAGCATCTGTTACTTTTAATAAGCCAACAACCCATCTGACTTCTCTGGTATTAGTGATATCGCCATTGACGGCGATGATTGCTTACCACCCGGGCAACCCGCATGTCTATATACCCTCCTTTGGTTTTTTTATTGAATACAACATTATCGCTACTTAATCATGGTTCATTGCTAAAGCAGAGTATTCGGCTGTATGTGTTCGACCCCTGTATTATAAAAAAAAAATTGCTACGCAACCTCAACAGATGGCGCTAATTTGAAAAACGTGGAAATATATATTAAATCTTTTTAATTCAAAATTCCATTCGATAGCTGAAATACCCGATTCATCACCCTGATCAAATCTATTGCTGGATATCGGCCTACCTAATAAATTATATTCACAGGGATCTTGGAGATCGCAATAGGTGTACTTTGAATCATAGGATAATACTGCTGCCTATTTTATTTTAATGGCCTATTACCCTAGTGCGGCACCCACAGGAAGACATGAACAGACCCTATTATTATTATATCATTAGCCAAATAGCAGTGATAAATGTTAGAGTTAATAGTAAAGCAAATTCGAATTATCGTCATCATCGTTCATTATCATCAGACTGTGGCAATTCACTGCTGAACGTAGGCCTCCCCCAGTAGGCCACATCCAGTAGCTGCCAGCCACTTTACGCAGATTGTCGCTCCATCTAGCCTGGAGGCGTCCTGCACTACGTTTGCCCAAACGCGGTCTCCACTGCTGAATTCACATGCTCCAACGATTATCGATTCTGCGACTAATGTGAACAGCCCACTACCACTTCAGCTTGCTTATTCGAGCGGGTATGTCGGTAACCTTAGTTTTTTGTCGGATAGCATCATTTCGGATTTTATCCAACAGAGAATCTCCGAGCGTTGCCCTCTCTATATCTCACTGAGCGACTTTTTTATGTAAGAGGGGGCGAACGGGCAAGCGGATCACCTGATGGTAAGTGATCACTGCTGATCATAGACACCCTTGCGGGTGTCTAGCAGATCACCCGAGGAACCGGAAGTGCGTTGCCGGCCTTTAAGAAAGTGTAAACTCATTTCTTGAAGGTCCCAAAGTCGATTCCGCTTGGAAAAACCATCGCTGGGAGCTCATACCACAGGATGGTAGTGCGTGGAAAACAATTGCGTGAGAAACGCACAGTGGTGGACTTCGAATCTGTGGACTAGTCCCATCATCAGATTCAACATTTCGGCACCGTATGTCATGACGGGCAGGATGCACTGGTCAAAAACTTTTGTCTTTTGGTTTTGCGTTATGGGAAATGAGAAGACGTGACGAAGCCTCCGGAAAGCTGCCCAGCCTAATTGAATCCTCCTATCGGCTTCCCTCTCCAAGTTGTTTCCACCTAGTTGGATGCTTTGCCCTAAGTAGACATGATGGTCAACAACTTCGAGATGTACACCATTAACGATAACTAGTCCAGGCATGATGTGAAATGTGTTGAAAATGACTTTTGTCTTGTCTAAATACATGCGAAGACCAATTCATCAAGAGGACTCATTTACGGCAGCCAGCATCGTCTGGAACTCCTGCATCAACTTAGCCATAGCAACTATGTCGTCCGCAAATCGAAGGTGTAAGAGGTATTCGGCGTTCACATAATGGCTCGCCCTGCCCTGTCAAGTATCTTGAAAATGTTCACCAGCACATTGGTGAACAGTTTCGGAGATATAACATCCCCTTGTCTCACACCTCTATGAAGCTGGATTTGTTTTGACTGCTTTGTATTTGGATAAACATTGTGATAGAATTATAAAGACCTCTCAGCACCTTAACATAACACTAATAGACTTGACATCACTGCAGTGACTCCAAGACAGCCCACATTACAATAGTTTAAAACTTTCACATAGTCCAAATACTAGACACTGTGGTTGATTACTCTTCCGTTTTCTGTATAATTTGCTTTACTTTGTGTAATTATGTGGTTTATGGTGGTAAATCCACCTCGAAACCCGGCCTGCTCCGGAGGTAAAAATCGTCCAGTCTTAGTGTGAGGCGATTTGTTATGATCCTCGAAAAAAAACTTGTAGATATGGCTCAGCAGCGAGATGGGGGCTATAGTTCATCAAAAAAATCTTATCATCCCTCTTAAAGAACAAGATCTCAATGCTCAGGGGTAGACCACGTCTCAGGGGTGCACCCGCATAGTAGAGCAGAGTTGAAAATATGCCAGATCTCCCCACAGCAGAGGTTGTCCCTTTGCTTTTAAGAGCTCCTTCGTAATCCCATTCTAACCCGGCGATTTCCCATTTTTAAATTGTTTGAAGGCCAGCTTGATTTCCTCCAGACTGATTTCTGAGAGCTCATCTTCTTAGTGGGGAGGCAACCGCGCGCTGGGATATGTGAGCGCAATCTATAGCTATTATGTAAACCAACTTAGATCGAGTTTCCAAAGATTTTATAAATTAAAGTTTTTTGGATGTCATTGTCCAGATTAGTGAAAAAGTCTGATTACTGAAAAACTAAAATGATAAATTAAAGAGCCTATGTCTTATACAATGTCTAGAAACGTAGCTGAAAAACTGAATATATAACAAATCAGAGAATGTTGAGATTAGCCCACACAACAAAATACAGTTATGAGTTTACATTAGTATAGAGAGATGGGTCAAAATTAATGCATTAGTCATTATAAATTGTTAAAACAGATGTCTGTNAAATTGTTTGAAGGCCAGCTTGATTTCCTCCAGACTGATTTCTGAGAGCTCATCTTCTTAGTGGGGAGGCAGCCGCGCGCTGGGATATGTGAGCGCAATCTATAGCTATTATGTAAACCAACTTAGATCGAGTTTCCAAAGATTTTATAAATTAAAGTTTTTTGGATGTCATTGTCCAGATTAGTGAAAAAGTCTGATTACTGAAAAACTAAAATGATAAATTAAAGAGCCTATGTCTTATACAATGTCTAGAAACGTAGCTGAAAAACTGAATATATAACAAATCAGAAAATGTTGAGATTAGCCCACACAACAAAATACAGTTATGAGTTTACATTAGTATAGAGAGATGGGTCAAAATTAATACATTAGTCATTATAAATTGTTAAAGTGCAAGTGATAGAACACTTTGATTAGTTTTTTAAATAGATCTTTAATATGTGATCTGTTACCATTAGGCCAACAGCTGGTTGGTGGCGGTGATCGTATCATATGTTGGTGTACTTCTTTTAATGTTAGTGGATCATCCTCTATGAAGTCTAAGGCTGTGCTTCCAAACTCCTAAAAAGAAAAACAATTTATTATGTTATGTAAGAAAAGTTGGATTTTAGCTACTTACTACAAATAGGTTTTCTTCCATCGATGTGTAAAATAACATATAATGTACATAATGTCAAAACTGGCCATAACAAAAAGGAATCCATTAAATCCACATCGTATTTTAGTCAATTAGGTAATAAATGCCAAGATTAATGGGAGGCAGAAGAGTAATATAAAAAGAATAGAAGACTACAAAAATACCTGTGACATAAGTATGGTGTCATCAGATTCACACTCTTCATGATGACTCTCAATTAGACTCTCTCTGCTAGCCATAACTTGCTGGAACATATAAACATAAAAATGCATAAAAATCAAAAGGTAAAAATAAATATCATTCATCTACATCCTTAGTTCCCAAAGTGGTCCAGGTGGACCCCCAGGAGTCCACGGGGGATTCGCCGGGGGTCTACGTTGGCATAAACAAATTTTCATAGAAAAACCAACATCTACTGCAATCTCCAATATGTCTGTTAAGCATGGAGCTTACAGTAAATTCCTCCTTTTTAAGGTGTGACCACGGGGTCACACCTTAAAAAGTCACACGGGTCCAATAGTGGCCTTCAATGGGCTCATGATGTAGATCAGAGATTCCCAGACTCTTTTTTCTCATAGACCACTTTCAAAATTTAGCTGATCCAGTGGACCCCCTGCAGCTACATTTCTACCATATTTCCAAAACTTGACAAAAAATGTGAAGATTATCTAATCTTCACATTTTTTGTCAAGTTTTGGAAATATGATCACAAAAAATAAGGCCACTATTGGACCCGTGTGACTTTTTAAGGTGTGACCACGGGGTCACACCTTAAAAAGGAGGAATTTACTGTAAGCTCCATGCTTAACAGACATATTGGAGATTGCAGTAGATGTTGGTTTAACAGCAGTAGACTAGGACCTAATCCCTCTGCTGATCAGGGGAGATCCATGCCCCTGTAGTGGGGATTAATATAGACTAGAGATTAATGCTGTTATCCATTATCCTGGTGCATCCATTAACAGGTTCTCAGAGCAGCCATAGGCAAAAGTAAGGTAATGCTATTATTATGCTGGCATCATACATAGCTTTTACAATTATAGAGTATAATCATATAAAAAATAAATTATAAGCATAAATAAATACATTACAATAAATGTAATAAATACATAATCAAATTTACTATAACTATTTAAAACATAAATAATAAAAAATAACACATACACAGTTATATTTCCTCAAACAGAAAATATTTCTAACTAGGAAACAAAAATCAGGGAAATTTGCCTGTCACGTAATTTTACGTTGAATTATTATGTAAGTGATACCTGAAGGTAGGGGTTGTCGTGTCGCGACAGTCTCAACGCCTCCATATCTTGCGCTATGTTCCTCGTTCGGCCAGGAGTCAGCAGAACAGCAGGAGATCCAGCCGTAGGCGGAGATAGTACTACACACGAAAATAACGCATGCTAAAATTTACCACATATCACATGTTTATATAATGTAATTAGACGTATTTCTGCCACTTACCCGACAAAGATTCATTGCTCGCATCCATTTTAGAACTTAATATACCTTTCATTTAGTTAAAATTGCGCTTTAAAACAAGCATAAAATAATAATAGTATTTAAAGTTCTCGTTCGTTGCTTTCCACACAATCGCAATTAAATTTGTGATTACTATTGCTACCAAAAGTTAAACCTACATCGCTAACGTAATTATTTTTAATTGTCTTTCTGCTATTTTTTAGATATAGGTATATCTTTTTGAAAATTAACAAATTAATAAAAATCTTAACTGATAGTGATTGACAACTAGGTACGTAGGTGGTAGGTACCTGGTACCTAGTGATGGGCAAATCCGAGATGTTTGACTCGATTACTTCAATCGTAAAAACAACTCGATGGTTACCTCTAACTGTCAACAAGACGGTTGAATTAAAAACGGTCACTAATGTAACAATTCGAACGTATGTTATATAAACTGACATTTCTGCCAGAGTCGAGCGTAAATATTTTTAAAGTCATATAATAATTTTCAGATTAACAATAAAATATCAGTGTGTCATATTTTATTGCTTCTAGGAAATTTGAAGTTAATCCGACGAATACGTTTTCCCGCAGACAAACTCCCGCAGGCTTATAATGCCTTGAAAACATTCGATAACTTTGCTATGTTGATCACAGTTTTATTCCAATGTTTCAATATTGTTCACAATTAATACACAAAATAACACTAAATTTATATATAAATCACAATGAATATAAAACGTTAAAATAAAACTTCAAGTGACGTTTCACTCGGTTTGCCGCCAAAACTTCGATACACGGTCATCAAGTAGAATGACATCGGTCTCGCAGTGATAAATGCGATTCTGTAAAGCTAGAAGAGGCTGAATTTACTATCGACTTATAGGTAGAATGCAGCGATAACTGCCTAAATGGTAAATAGACACCGCCTCCTTTTTCCTATTTTACAAAGAATGATTGATGATGATAAACAAGATTCACATCAGAACGCTTTGCATTGAATAGCTTGCAAACAAATATAAAAGAAAATCAATCTAGAATTGAAAATCATATCATTCACCCCATTTTACGGTATCAAATCGTACATTGCATACTTGTGGATAGTGACATCTGTTACATAAATCAGAAAGTAATTACCGAGACAGCTGGCAGATGTCACTAAACTAGTGATAGGTAGCGAGAGTAATTAGCGTAAATACCTTAGGTACAGAACTTTTTAGCCGCTCCTTATACAGTAGTAAGCACTACTGAGAAACAATGGGTAGTGAAAATAGAGAAAATTAAACTAAATAATACACTATGAAAACAGACAGCTTCGGTAAAAGTTTACATCAACAAAATTTCATCATTTTGAGACAGCAACTGAAGTAACAACGGATAGCTGCTGCGAATGAATCTGTAACACACCCTTCTTTCTTCTTTCGATATGAGACCTGCTGCTGAGTGCTGGGTGATGGGGTCGTCGGAGTCGTGCAGGACGTGTCGGGGGCGGCGGTGACGCTGGACTGAGTCACGATCCGGTTCGTAGGAGGCAGAGGCCATTACTAGCCGATTGGGATGCTCGAGATCCCGCTCGAAGTACTTCCGGGATATTTCCCGAAAGTATTTCGCGATCGTGGTGAGACTTAAGTCGGAGTGGAGATTGAGATTGCGCAGAAACCAAGGGGCACCTACGGCTTTGCGGAGAAAGCGATTTTGAATGACCTGGAGGCTCTTGATGAGAGCGGGAGCGGTGTGCGTGAACGCAACGCACTCGTAGGACAAGACGGGACGGATGCAAACTTTGTATAATGTCACTTTACTAGAAAGCGACATTTTACTCCATTTGCAAGCATCGTGTGGAGTCGCCCCAAGACGAAGGCGGCTCGGTTGCGGACCACCTTGATGTGGTCCTTGAAGGTCATCCGGGAGTCCAAAGTGACCCCGAGATATTTGATCTTTTTGGTCCAGGGGATGGGACGACCGAACATAGTGATCGTGGGGATCACGTGACGTTGGGGGAGGAAGAACCGATGGGCGAATTGTATAGTGGTCCTGCAGAAGAGCACTGCCGCGCTCTTCTTTTATCCTTCACTTACGGAACCATTCACCCAACTCAGTGGCGGCGGCTTGGGGTTTCTCTGTAATACATTATTCGGAACAAAAATTTAAAGTTATCTATTTGCACCAACTACTTGCAAGACAAATGCAGGTAAACGCGCACCTTTATATAGGTTAATGTATCAACATAATACTCATTTTATGGACACTGAATTATTTGCAACCACATCCGCCTTCTTCAGAAAAACCATTAGTGAATGAGTTGTTGTATGATTATTTCACTACTCAATATCATTTTC
>WUAW01004213.1:29655-40019 GCA_017165845.1 Thaumetopoea pityocampa | reverse complement strand
TAAATCTATGATTGTGTCGGGATTTCCCATGTAGCGAAAAACCGACATTCACGCGGGCGGAGCCGCGGGCATAAGCTAGTCCTAACTAATATTATAAATGCGAATGTGAGTGTGTTACGCTTTCACGCCTTACCTACTCAACCGATCATCACGAAATTTCATACACACACTGTCAGGGGGTACAGAGAACGACATAGAGTACCCTTTATCCCGAAAAAAAAACCTATTCCAAGGGGTAAAAGCATAGTGTACAAAGTTATCACATAATTGTATTTTTAACGCTCTCTGACATGTGTTTATGGGCATCAACGCGAACGAAGCCACGGGTAACAGTTAGTTATATCTACACCATACCACAGATCACGGCGCAAGAACGCGTCGAGTCTAGTGGTAGGTATCACCGTTGTTTGTGATTAACGATTGTGTTGAAATAGGGGGGGGGGAATAATAATTTATCTACACTAATATTTTAAAGAGGTAAACTTCATTTTTCCTTTAATCGACGAAAGTGTATGAACAGATGTATGGATGTGGATGAGGCGAGAGAGGTGTGTCAGAATCGTATTATGTGGCAGTGTACTCTCTGCCTACACTTATGGGATACCGGCGTGAGTGTATGTATGTATGTATGTAAATCTTGTTTGTTTTCAAGTAATCTCGGAACTAAAGATCCAATTCTAATTTTTTTTTACTGATGGAAAGCAACATTATTCCTGAGTGCTACAAACTATAAATTATATCATTTCAGCGCTATATTATATCAATATTTATATCAAAATAATACCAAATTTATTTACAACCAAGGCAACCAGCTTTATATTTCATGCGGATGAAGTCGCGGGCTAACAGCTAGTTATCTATAATATTACTCAGAGTCGGGGCTCGGAAACCGGTTAAATTTTCAAACCGGTTTGGCCATAAGTACATAGAAACAATCAAAATTGATTCCTTCAAACCGGTATATTAAACATTATTCTGCAAATAAAGTTCTCTTTAAGATTAGCGTTCATTAACCGTTATTAATCGGTACATCCTTGAAAATTCTTTGATGCAGCGCCACCGAGAATAGAGGCTCAAGAATGTGCTAATCTGCTATCTGCCGCGTTGGACTTGAACCGGTTTATTTCGGTTATAGAACGAAATGCTTATTTGTTTCGTTCTGAACGAAAACGATATACGAAACTGGTAAAAAATTCACTAACCGGTATATTTTAAACGGGTTCCGAGCGTTACTCAGAGCGCTGTCTGCGGACAACTCACCGATTTGTATTCGGGCGTGCGCCGTGTCTCTACGAGTATCTCCCTAGTGCTGACCTGTAAACACGCGATCAATGCACTCAATGTAAACCAGCCTATTAGAAAACGTAGCTCACCCCCACTATGGCTACTGTTCGCCGTCTACGATTGTGTCCCTACTTATTAAAACGTGAAGCATTCATTATGTTATACGGCGCGTCTATATATTTTGTAATAAAATTAAAATTTACGAATCTCTAAAGATTTACTTCCACGTTCATAATAACACGTGCAGCCAATGACTGGAATTGTCCTCCCGGGTCAGTGTTTCCGTCCGATTAAATGTAGGTGTCTTTAAGACAAGGGTGAATATGTTTTTATTAAGCTAGTACGTTTTACCACCCCAGGTTACATCGTCACTTACCATCAGGTGGGATTGTAGTCAAGTACTAGCTTATATATGGCAAAAAAAAGATAAGCGGTTTCTATAATCTAATCTGTTCAACACTGATAGAGAAAGAAATAATTATTAAGTCATCCTAAATTCGTAGATTCCGGAATCTTAGATATTTCGCAGGTGAACATTATTATTAGGTCGGTAGGTGAGACATGTTTGCCGAGAAACTATTTATATACTCGTCCGCCATCTTGTTGAATTACAAAATTGCAAACTAACAACCGCGATCACGATTATTAGCAACAATGAATGCTTGCGAACACACACGATACCGAACGGGCCGGCGCGTAAGTACTTTAAAGTGATTTTATAGATAGAGGTACTACAGTGGGTTGTTTTAAATGGATAAAATTGACAATCTTGTTCAGAATAGAACGAGTTATAATTAAAGCCAAGTGTAAGATTACTCACTCAGAATCTTTCCGGTGAGCAACATAGGGGGGACGTGATCAATAACACTGATCATTTGAATAACAAATAAGTATAACAAACAACGAACAAAACCGATGCCCTGGCGCGACCAAATGACGCGTCAACAGGATGAGCCGGGGGGGAGGGGGAGGGGCCGCGGGAGGCGCGGGGCGCGGGTGCGACGGCGACGAGACACATAATGGAATTACATATCTTCAACATCGGCTGGTCGGCCGAGACGACGGCGGTGCGTGCACATACGTGGTGTTAGCGGCACACCGCGGGCGGGGCGGGGCGGCTGCAGGTGGGCTCGGAGCCGCCGCACTATCAGAGATCACGTGATCGACTCGCGGCATGTCAACATCCACTCGGCCGCCGCTCACCGCCGATATAAATAGACCAACACTAATCACACACAACCGACACGCGTTACAGCCGCGCGCCGCACAGGCACACCACACACACGGGCACACACTCTAATAGCGACGGAAGAAAACGTGTCTGCTGCAGGGTGCTATGGAGCCCCGCAACCGTAGCCGAAACTATCGGATGGCCGAAATAAAAATCTATCCACAACCATAACCGAACCTGTTATGTTTTTGCATTTTTAAGCAGATAACAACTAAAACTAAGTAGCTATAATAATTACCTATATGACTAATTGTAACATAGAAATAAAGTCAAATCATTACCTCTTTATATATTACTTTTACAATCTATACTATTATAAAATTGTTAAATGTCAAATTTTCAAAAATCAAAGATATTTAAAAACAAAAACTACTGAGATCGACTAGTTAAGGGCTTCTGAAACCAAATCCATCGATGTTTGTTTGTTTGTTCGGGCTTCACGCAAAAACCAGCTGGTAGATTTTAGTTAAACTGTTACAGTCTTAAAGGTACTATTCAGACTTAAATAAGGAGGCATTTTTTATCAAAATCAGTCCCGTAAAATTGAAGATACAGCTTGATCCTTGTTTCAGTAGCCGCCGCTAAAGTACGAGAGGTTAAGTAAAGTCTTTTATATAAATCTATGATTGTGTCGGGATTTCCCGTGTTGCGAAAAGCCGACATTCACGCGGACGGACCCGCGGGCAGACGCTAGTATATGGATATGTATGGTAAAAAAGTGTCCTTATATCTTATCTGTTCTCTTTCTTCTGAAAAGTTTTGTTTTAGCTACTACAACAAATACATTTTACTCCGTCGATATATTAACACTAAGGCTCTACGGTTGATTTCTAGCAATAATTTATTATTAATCTATAGATTTTAATGAGAGTGGTTTTAAAACTATCTCATAAAATGACACCTGTGAAAATCATCCTACAAAAACATTTTTGCGTACTATACGCAATCGACGAAATGACTTCAATATGAAATACGAAATAAACATCAACCATAAAAAGATGTTTCGGACAAATTCCGTCCTGGTTTGAATACGAAATGTGTCATAATGAACGAAACAAAAACTAAGAATTGAGAGGGACAAGTTAAGCAAATATCTATGGTAGACATTGCAAATTTATTTACTGAATGTATAAAATAATCGTTCTGCTTTGACGATCGAAAATGTATGTACACAAACATACTCCACGAGACTTGAGTAGTGATCCTTGCGAGCACACACCAACATAAACGCATCACTTTCACCGAGAGAACGCACCAACTGTACAAGAACTAATCCAAACCACCAGAAATATACGAACAAAGAATCTTCACATTTTGTTTACTTCCGACATAGCAAGACATTCCTGTACGGGCCTTTTGACGGAATCTATAATAATCTCTTCTAGGTGTCCTGTCACTACAAATAGTCCATTACTTATCATTAATTGATAATTTCTTTTTTTTTTCTATAATTAATCAAGTCTAATAATGTTTTAACTTTTTAAGTGATGATAGACAAACAGAGTTAGCTTATTACGTACATTTTGTAAAATGGCCGTCTTGTGTAGCAAAACGATCGCTACCAAGTAGACTTTTAGATGGATAGGATCCTACAGTTATAATTATTCACTTAAAAATTTCGACGCTATAATATACATAAATTGGTGGTTTTGTGGTGCTAGACACGACTCGTGATAAAATGGTCGTGGGTTTGATCCCAATCATATACCACTGATTTATTTCAAATTCATGTACGCTCTACATCAGAGATCCTCAAACTTTTTTGTCTTGTAGACCACTTGTAATGTTCTTCACTTTTGAGTAGACCCCCAAAGCGTAGTTAATATAACATTGTTGTAAATTTATTAACTTCAAATGCGTTTTTGACAGTTGGCGTGTACCCTTTGCAGGTCATTGTCGACCCCTGGGGGTCGATATTAACCACTTTGGGTACCAATGCTCAACATTATAAACACCAAAGTACTCAACGGAGAAGGAAAAACGTCTTGATGAAGCCTGCATACCCGCATAGGTGTGCAGTCTACCACTAAGCCAGCGTAGTGGGCTTACGGCCTAGTCCTTCTGATTAGGAGATGTCGGTGCAACTGTAATGGAAACGAATATGGACTGATGGGGATGAGTAGTATTTATTATCAGGTTTAGGTAAAGCTGCCATTGTTAATCGTCCATAAAGACATAATCAACGCAAAAGAAGAAATAAATACATCTGGATTTAGTCAACAACACAGACTGTGCTCATCAAGACTATTCATGCTAATAATAAAAATATGTGTGATTGTTGTTCAGTCACTCTGAAACTTATCACGACATGGTGTACAACTAATTGATAAATAATTAAATAATACTATTTTAGTATTTTCGATGATCTAACACATATATATGTACATGTAGAGTAAACCATTAACTATTAGGGCAAATGTAAGGTATTTAATACTTAATAAATTATTGCTCTGCAACTAAACACAAAAAACAATAACTACATTAATTTTGCGCGCATTTTATGATTTTTCTATGTATCGTTTATTTTTTTAAATCTACTGGATCATTCATTTTAAAAGAACGACTTAAGAGAGAGAGAGATTCGTTAAATCTCTATCAAGCCGAGAAAATTGTGAGAACTGACCTTGGCGCCTAGAAAGCGTGCTTCCAGCAGCTCCTGCTTGCGAGGATCCAGCGCCGCTTGGAAGTGCTCCATCTTGACGCCAGCACCTGTTAACGAGGGTGCATATTTTATCTACCGAATTAGTGAGGACCTAAATCCCAATCTCGATTACATAATATAGCTTTTCATTAAGTACGCGATTAGGCTGAATAATGAAGGCAAAAAAAATATACTGAAAGTTTCACTCGTTCTGAAGACTCAATATGATTTAACACTACCACCTAAAACGCCAATTTCACCGGTAAGGACCTAATAAAAAGTAATTAAAATGGTGATTACTTAAAATTTAATCGACGAAAGTGTATGAGAAGATGTATGGATGTGGATGAGGCGAGAGAGGTGTGTCAAGATCGTAGTATGTGGCAAACTGTGGTCTCTGCCTACCCTTATGGGATGCCGGCGTGAGTGTGTGTATGTATGTAATTGCTGAGTAGTAGGTATTTATTAAAACTTCAAATTTTGACCCTGTATAAAGTTATCAACCCATCTAGTGTCTCACCACATACAGCCTATAAGCTGCAATGGGAATGGAAAATACGCTAATATTCTAGCCTAATGCAAGTTGTAATTAAACCTGCTGAATATAACTCGCTAAGGCTTAGTATGCATGGTCATATCATTAGGCTATCACTTCTTTCGAATTATTCATAATAGATAAGATCAATGGAAAACGAGAACAGCAGAAGAGAAATGGCATGGTTAGGTAACATCCGCGAGTGTAGCGGAATTACAATAAAACCGTGAGAATTTCTGAATCGCGATAGATAAATAAATAAGATCAAGAAGTTTACCAATGTATCTTTAGTAACCACAGGAGCGGATTGAAAGATATTTATCGCGTAACATTAAAATAAAATAAAAAATTAACGGTGACATTTTTTCTGTTTTATGTTATAAAGGTACTGCATAAAATTTTAGTTCCTATTGTATTATTATCGGCTTCAGTCACATAAAAGACTACACTGAACCACCATTAGCAATGATATTCATTTCTGAGAAAGCTTTCACCCGTTGTTTTCAACTATCATCGTCGACCGTAGATCACAGGCCATCGATATGTGCAAGCGCAGATCTTCTTATGACACAGTTATAGAGTTAAAACTACAGATAACAGTTTAATATTACAGTTATAGAGTTATATTAGTTATAAGTTATTAGAGTTATATTAAAGAGTTAAAAGAGCACCTAGTACCAACATTTATAGAGATATATCTTGTATTTCAATTTCTTCATCTTCAAATTGTATGCCAGAGCCTTGAATTTAACGGCAACCCGGAAATATTTAAATTAATTATACATTTTATACATTATGTGCTTTTTGGTCGGTAGAACAAATATCAGCTTTTTCTGAAAATCTACACAAACTAAGAATGCAATACGTGTTAATTCTTATGAATTAATATATGTTGCAATGGGGTTAGATAAATATTTTATATTGAGCAAGAAAGCTAAAAGCAAGGTGTTAGCGACGCGCAATAGTTTAAGTGGGTATAGTTTTACTGCCACCGTCAGTGTTGACAACAATTTTGTAACGGCAGTCCGCACCGTACCGCGAGCGACGCGCACGCGCTCAGCGACCTTGTTATTTTTGCATTCTGTTACCGTAGATTAAACCTCTTAAAATCTCACCCCCTGGTTTTAATAATGCCAGTTTGAGCATAAAACAAAAAAATATATATAAAATATCTTCATACTCTAACTTATTTTAATTTATACAAGACTACAAAATGAAATATGCTTGACGAATGTAATCATTTAACATTCAGCCCCTGCTGGCGGTACCATTTTTCTTCTGAAAATACTTCGCGACAATATGAAAGGGAAATATTCCTGACAATTTCACAGCCGTCTGCCGTACAAAATTCTTGTATCGCATTTGAATGCACCTCGCATTCAAATGCGATACAAGAATTTAACAATAATCGATTCACCGGAAGTACAGACACTCCATGAAGAATGATTACAACGCACTGTCTCGTTTACAAATGAATTGCAAATTTCTTCTTGGTGTCTGAAGTCATTAACACTAGCTTATTTCTAGTGTCCAACTATCGTATTACCATCATCATCATATCAGGTCTCAAACTACCTCCTCTAATTCGCGGCGGTTTTTCCGAGCAGATGCGACTTGGGAACTTTCAAGAAACGAACTTACACTTTTCTTAGAGGCCGGCAACGCACCTGCGACCCCTCTGGTGTTGCGAGTGTCTACGGACAGCGGTGATCACTTACCATCAGATGACCCGGTTGCCCGTTTGCCCCCTCTTATATAAAAAAAAATATATATACATATATACAATCACGCCAGTATCGCATAAGGGTAGAAAGAGACCACAGTTCGCCCCGTACTATGAACCTGACACACCTCTCTCGCCTCATCCACCACATTCTACATATTTTCATACACTTTCGTTTTTCATACACTTACGACGATTAAGGGTGCTACGAACTTGACCTTTTTCTAAACAAGTTGTTAACTTGATCAAGGTAAGTTTTCATGTGCACCCTCTTCCGATATTTCCACTCACATTTGTCTGGTATATTTGTTTAAATACATGATTTTTTAATGACACGCTCACTACCTACTACTGGTATATGTATGTTTGATTCCCTAGTGTTTACACCTTCGTTGGCCATTTCACAGTTATCAACGTAACCACGATAACCATCAATAGGGAGTTGCGTCACATTACATTTATAAACGTGTTTTGGAATGAAGGACAGTCAGTGGTTAGTCTGATAGACGGGACGACACGGTGGTTTATGTCGTGGCTTCCAGTTTTACATATTTAACATACATAATTGTACATAAAATATTATATATACTATACATAAAAGAAAATCCTTTATTGTATATACCTCATAAATCCTAATAATAATAATATTCACACACATGGATCTATACCCAAACTAGGATTATATATTTATATAGATAAATATTATAAAATACATGAATAGATAAATACGTCTACTGCTCGAATACAAACTTTTGTGCTCATCACATAAAGTTTGTCCCTATCAGAATTCGAACCCGGGACTCATTGGCACAGAATACAAGGTCCCTACCATTGCACCAAACAGTCGTTAAAAAAAACGTCAAAATGGTAAAACATGAACCATAAGTTCGCTACACTCAGAAGCAGCTCGAGGTATCAAGTTGAAATCTATCAAATACACTCTATCTAGTCTATTGAGCCTCCAAACTATCTTTTTAGTGTAGATAATCCAGTACTCTATCGGAATAACTGTGACAGGAGGGACTTTGCCTCATTAAAAACCTTTGCGGTGGCTACCGGTGGTACGCGGTGGGTTTCTACTAAAACCTCACGAGTGCCCCACTTTAGTGACATAGAACTCAGAGAATATTTAATAGCTTCCAGACCACACTTAAGGGGAATAGGTATTCAAGCATGGAACCTCTCATAGACACCATCTTCCTTGGTTCCTCCCAAGTTCTTCCTCCATTTAAAGCCCTCACACCACAGGCGCCTCACACCATGAGTAGCTCGTTGGTGAAACCCCAGGCGTTAAGGTGCAGTATATTTTTATACATCTGTCGTCATATTTTTATCACTAACGGGGACATTTCTTTCTTAGCGCTTCCGCTCTACTTTCGAGTCATAATAGTCTCCTAGAAACTATTATGATGACTTTAGAGGATTGCCACGTAGGTGCTGACAACATGAGTGTGTACAAATCGTTTTTCTGACAGCCACACGTCTTTCTTTCATCGCATGTCGTCGCGTTCGCCTATCACTTACAGAGCAAGTGGCGGTCCTTCGACTCACTGGAGATCATCGCAAGCCTGGACATAAACCTTTGCACCAATGTCCTCGTCAGTGTATCTAGGGGGGGGGGGGGGGGGAAGTCGCAAAATACCTAACCACATAAACTGTCATTTGAACACGCAACTTCAGGATCAGGATTTTCCGTTCGCATCGTGTCAGTCCTGATGTGCACATACCGATATGTAAGCGAACATGTTCAACTACGTCTCTAAATTATTAAAAACCAGCTTTTGCCCGCGGCTCCGCCCCCGTAAATGTCGGTTTTCCGCTACATGGGAAATCCCGACACAATCATACATACATACATACACTCATGCCGGTATCCCATAAGGGTAGGCAGGGACCAGTTTGCCACATATCCACGATCATGAGACACCTCACTCGCCTCATCCACATCCATACATCTTTTCACACACTTTCGTTGATTAAGGGTGCTACGAACTTGACCTTTTTGAAACAAGTTGTTGATATGGTAAAGGTAAGTTTTTCCTGGGCGCTCTCTTCCGAAACTTCCACTCACATTTGTCCGGTATATTCTTTTCGTCAATCGATTCTCGCTTATTCTTTCTAAATGACCAAACCAGTGGAGCATTCCTTTCTCGATCCTTGTCACCACAACATACTTCAACTTATACGCTATTCCTCAATCGATCACTCGGGGTGACTCCACAGATATTTCGTAGGGAACTCATTTCCACCGTTTTCACGCGACTTTCGTTCTTCTTTTGCCATACCTACGATTCACTGCCGTACATAAGGGTAGATACCAACACAACGTTGTGAATAACCAGACGAACCTTTGGTGACGAGCTCAAACGTTTGTAATCTCATTTACTTGATCTACTCTAGCAACATTACAGCAATGTTATATCTTGTAACATTTTCCTCTCTTTCGATCACCAATACTTTCGTCTTACATTAATTTTTATTCCTTTCTTCTTGTATGCCTCATTTACTACATTTAACATGTAACTCCCGTGTAGACGATGCAAGTAATACTTGATCATCAGCATATAAGAGACATTTGACAAGTAAATCATGCATACTTAGTCCACACTTCATAGTTTTCAAATTTGACAGACAGCTGTCCATATAAAGATTGAAAGGCCACGGAGACGCAACACATCCCTGTCTCACACCTTTTGAGATGTTAAACACAATCATAGATTTATATAAAAAGCCTTAGAACCACTTTTACTTGACCTCTCGTACCTTAACGGCGGCTACTAAAACAGGGATCAAGCTCTATCTTCAATTCTACTGGACTGATTTTGATGAAACATGGAGCAGTATTTAAATCGGAATAATACCTTTAAGATTGTAATAATTTAACGAAAATCTACCGGCTGGTTTTTGTGTGTGTGTTTAAACCCGAACAAAGAAACAAACAAACATCAAT
>WUAW01004213.1:12465-23219 GCA_017165845.1 Thaumetopoea pityocampa | reverse complement strand
TCATATTTGCGCAAACCAAATATAAACCTAATGCAAAAATTTTGGAGGCGCTCAAGTCTGTCAAGTTGGTCAACAGGTGGGCTTAAAAATGAATATGGGTAAAACCAAAGTTATGGTTATTGCTCTTACTCCGCTCCACCCAATAGTCCTTGAGGGCTCTATTCTTGAAGTTGTTTCGGAATATGTATACCTGGGACACGTCGTCCAGCTGGGTAAATCCAACTTCAAGAAAGAGGTCAGTCGCCAAATCCAACAACTTCTGGAAACTACGTGACAACTCGTCAGAAATACCGCAATGCCTTAAAGTAAGGTATTCAATCAGTGCGTATTGATGACGCTAGTGATGACCTACGGATCTGAAACATGGCCACTATGGGCCCCATAAGAAAGCTCAAGGTCACGCTGCGAGAAATGGAAAGAGCTATGCCGGAATTTCCCTGCGAGACAGGACTGGAAATGAGATAATCCGAAGGAGAACTAGAGTCACCGACGTAGCTCAAAGGATTGCAAAACTGAAGTGGCAGTGGGCGGGGTACATAGCTCGCAGAACCGATGGACGCTGGGATCTTAAAGTGCTGGAGTGGCGACCCCGAACCGGAAAGCGTAATGTGGGTAAACCCCCGACTAGGTGGACCGATGACCTGGTGAATGTCGATGTTGGATGGAGGCGGCTCATAGTCGCTCAGTGTGGCGATCATTGGAGGAGGCCTATGTTCAGCAGTGAACGTCTGTGGGCTGATATGATAATGATGAAATGTAGGGATTGGGTAATAAATTAATACTAATACGTATATAGTACGTCCATGACTCGGACACAAACATTTGTGCCCATCACACAGCTTTCCCCTATCGAAATTCGAACATAGAACTCATCATGGGCTACTGTGCCAATTAGTCGTCAAAAATAATCGGTGTTAATCATGGTGTCTGTTACATGGGTCCATCATCCGACTCGAACTATCCCACTTTGCCTGATTCTCAACATCATCAGTATTAAGTCCGTTGATTTTCGTATTGTTCATGACATCCAGCCAGCAGTTTTAAAGATGGCGACGAAATCCTACTCCAAGGACAATCATATCAAGATATCTTCTCACCACTCAAGTCCTCTCTTGGCCGGTGCAGTCCCATTTGACTCTTTTGGAGTTTATTGTTACGTCAAGGACACCAAGACTGCCTCGAATATACGAGTTCTGAAAGCGGCCAGACTGCCTAAAGTTGCTTAGCCATCTCAGCATCTTCGTCCGCATGACGTTAAGGCCTTGATCTGCCTACTCTTTAGTAGGCATAGCATTTGGCTAGCATTTGCCGCCAAGTGGCGTTAGATTAGTTCTTCTATAGAGGAAAACGAATCTGATAATTCACGATATTGCTTCCGAAAGAATTGCGAGGCATATACTCGATCTTCACCGCTAGCAAACACAAGCCCAAGCTTATCATTCCAGCTGTTCACTTTACGCTCTATATCCTCCTAGTTCTGTATCGAGTGCTATATCAATCGGCAACCATGGAAGTCGGCCTTTTACAGTTTCTGTGCCTACGTCGAACACGTTAATTAAAAAGTGATTTAGCGCCGATCCTCGGTGAACATCGCCGGTAATTAATGGGGCAGACTTGATGTCACCAGTAACGGTCCTAACTATAGAAATGAAGTCACGGTACAAGTCTGATAATATCAACACATTGCCTTGATTAAACGTAGTCGGGTCATAAGTTTTGTCACATACGAAAAGTTAAATAAATGAAACAGTTACTCACTACAACAATTAAATATGATAATTAAATCAATTTTATAAAAGAGTAGTAAAGCATATTCAAATTATTGAAAGTGGCCTCCCCTATTTTCGATACAAGCCCTTAACCTACGAGTCCAGTCATCAATCGAAGCACGCACGACGTCTATGAAATATTGGCCAATGCTTCAATCAGCTATGTTTTGAGCTACTCCAAATGGTGATGAGGTTTAACGCAGACTTTAGCTCCTCTAAGTACCTACTGCCAGATTTTATAATCCAAGGGTTTTAAGTCTGGACTGGAAAAAGGACAATCCTCGCACCTGATGAAGTCGATTCCACTGGTCGTAAACTAATTTTGGGTACTTTTCTCCCTGTGTACTTGGGCAGAATCAGGTTGGTATACCCGGTGCTTATTTTCGAACATTGTTTGTGAAAGAGGTTCCATAATGTTTGTTAGGACTGTATTTTGGTATACGAGGGCACTAGTTTTCACAAAAACACACCTCCGTTGGACCCAAATAGGAGACCCCAAGCCAAACCATGATTGCTGAAGGGTGATGGCCACGATGAACGCCTGCGAGACGTCTGCTCGCTTCCTCATNGTCGTAAACTAATTTTGGGTACTTTTCTCCCTGTGTACTTGGGCAGAATCAGGTTGGTATACCCGGTGCTTGTTTTCGAACATTGTTTGTGAAAGAGGTTCCATAATGTTTGTTAGGACTGTATTTTGGTATACGAGGGCACTAGTTTTCACAAAAACACACCTCCGTTGGACCCAAATAGGAGACCCCAAGCCAAACCATGATTGCTGAAGGGTGATGGCCACGATGAACGCCTGCGAGACGTCTGCTCGCTTCCTCACTGGAGAGTGCATACATTTTATAATTTTGTTTCTTAAAACTCTCCTCAATATTGAAAATTTTTTCGTCCGAATAAAATATTTTGCGGTATTTTTTTGTTGCGTAGTGCCTTAATAAAACCCAACATCGCTCGAGTCTAATTTTATTCAGTCGTGCATTAAGAAAGTTTGCTGTTTTTTCTATAAGCACGCGGTCCTAGGTCTTCATTCAACACCCTTTTGACCGTGGTTCTGCTTTGTCCCATCTGGAGAGCCAACATTTTTTGCTTGCAGATAGGATTTCGTTGAATTCGCGCCTTCACAGTTTTGATGATCGCTGGAGTACGAACAGTATGAGGTCACCGGCTTCTTTCTTTATCTTCTAATGTTGAATCTTCCATAAATCGTTTGATGGTACGATAAATAAATCTTAGTGGAAGCTTCAAGTTTTTTAAAGTTTGAATGCGCGTGACCGTAACGATGCAACGCAATTATTGCGACTCTATGTATAATTGCGCGTCCACTCCATTTTAGAGAATGAAGAAAATTCCAGAATACTTCGTTTTTATTTTATTTAAATATTCATATTTCTAATGCTTAAAATATTTTTTCCTGATCACATTCTAAATTAGAAACTATCCTAAGTGACAATTAATGGCCCTACTACGTACTTAAGTTACAATAAGTAAAAAAAATATTTGTTCAAATACTAATAAATATTATTGTTTACAAGTTGTTTCAAAAGAACTCAGAAGAATTGTTTAAGTACGTAGCTCCTTAAGTCGAAGTGTATAAAAAGATGTATGGATATGGATGCGGCCAAAAGAGGTATTCCATAATCATAGTATGTGATAATGATACTGTCTGCCGACCCCCATGAGCATCGGCGTAATTGTAAAAGTCATGTATGTGGGATTATGAGATTTGCACAGTAAAAAATAGGGCGCAGTTATTCGAGACAGGTGGTACGGGCAGGCGGATATGGAGTGTCGTGTCGTGGTTGTACGGTGTCGTGTGGCGGCCGAGCGGTGCCGCCGGCTCGCGGACACCCACCCTTGCAGCGGGAGTTGCGGCGGCCGCGCTCGCTCGGTCGATCGCTCATCGCGAACGACTCTTTGAAATGCATCTTCCAGCAGCGCTCCGCACTCCATGCACAGTCACGTGTACCATCGGCGCGTCAATACACAATATCCGCTCACTGGCCGGCACCGACGTAACTCAACCGCACCGGCGCACACCGCGCGCCGCGCCTCACCCGCCGCACCACGCACACGGAACGTGCCGCATTTTCAGTCCCAACACACGGCCGGCGCCGCGGCACCGAGCGCTCCACAGGCACAACCCGGTGCGACAGTAGCCTGGGGCGCGGACTAGCGCGCGATGCGAGCGGCCGTCGCCGCCGTCTCCGCCGCGAGACCGGACCTCGCGTCTCGGGGGCGAGGATGCGGGAATCGGCTTCGGCGCAATACCCGTCACCAAAATAATAGGAACAGCGAGTGCACCTCCGGAGGCACCGCGCGACACGCTCGGTGCGAGCGAGACGCGCATAAACACCAGACTGTTTACTTACGGCGGCGGGCGCGGGGCCGCCGCGCCGGCGGCTGGGGGCGGGGGCGGGGGCGGGGGCGCGAGAGCCGCTTGCAATCCGCACGCTGCAATTACTGCTTTGTACTACACAGGTTCATCCTCAGTCTCGACTCGAACGAAATAAAATGAAATATTCAATAACAATTTCACGCTATCGCTCTGTACCTACGTATTTATAGGTACTTTTCATTCCGAATCGACAATTTTATTTAACACCTCTCAACTGAATTCGTAACAGTCTTATACCAACTGTATTATATAAACAACAAGACGAAAATTAGATGCAAGGCTACTGGAGTACACTCTGTAATCGCCATTTTGGCCGATGACGCTGTGAAGGCTATCTACCTCCAACAAGATTTCAGATTTCTAAAAAAAATACAAAATAAGAGAACTTGCTTTCTTTCAATATCCACCTAAGTTTCTATTTAACTTGTGTAAATATCCGCCGTCTTCAAATGCTACTGATGGTTACTCAGACCAAAGATATTCGAAGAGGTCTCCTCTAATGTCTCCGACTTAGACATCAGACGTTGTGAATCGCACCACAGAGCCATAAAAGTGATCCCTTGAATGAAGGCTGCAGTCACGTTTAAGTATATCAAACAACGATTAACCACAGTAAACGTTTTAATTGCTTTGTATAGAAGGTCTCTGTTGTAAATAGTAATAAGAAATATAATTTGAACTATTTTCTGATACGAAACATAATATTAATAATACGAGTATAATAGTAATAATATTCAGGACACTCGTCGATCTGAGTAGTACATAAATACGTAAATAAGAGAACTTTTTCCTATATCTAATTTTATTGTTTTACTAATAAGACGAATATGTGAACAAAGAAAATATTGAGGACGAAGAATCTAAACATCATTAGATCTAAAACAAAGAAACGTACATACACATCTAATGAACCAGTAGCTGATTCATTTTATGAAAGTCTAGTCGAAAACCTGTCCAGTGAAATAGGAACTTGTCGATCAATCGGGCAGCCTTGCCGTGGTGGTGACTGCGGCGAGCAATGGTGTGGTGACTGCATTCCAACGGCCCTTCCCTCGCCCGCCACACCCCACCACCCCCCACTCGCGTCCTTCCGGCGCGTGTCACGTGACCCGGCGATTAGCCGCCGAGTGCCACCGGGACCGAAATAGAGCATGTGAACGAAATCTAGTGTCTCGTACAACTCGACTGCTAGACTCCGAACGGAACAGCACCGAGCGGAGCGCTCGGTGATATCGATCAGCACACGCGCCTGCACTTGGCGAGATTCTAAGAAAATTAGCAAGCGACTTGTTTTTGTGTCTGCCTCAGAGAATTGTTTTGTGCGATTAGTGAAAGAGATCTTTATACTGTCAATATACACGAATATTTTACGAGACAAGTACAACAATTTAAAACATAACCCGTTACTTCTTCGTTAACATAATTACGTCATACTAAGTGTCGAATATAACAGTTATCATTATGTATATCAGATAAATGCTGCTATACATCATTGATACCCAAAGTGGTCTGTATCGACCCCAGGGGTCGACGATGACGTGCAAGGGGTTCACGCCCACTGTCAAAAACACATTTGTAAAAAATTTATATTAACTACGCTTTGGGGGTCTACCCAAAAGTGAAAAACATTAAAAGTGGTCTATAAGACAACAAAGTTTGAGGAACTCTGCTATACATAATGACAACTATTACGTAAATACCGCTGCGCAAATAACCCAACATCAATTATAAATGCCATAGTTTGTCTCAATCACGCCAAAACGGCTGAACGGATTTAGTAAAATTTTGTAAGAAATTATAATGTGATCTGTATCTTATATAACACATAAGATACTTTCTGATGAATTACCACACGAGCGATGCTGAGCATAGCAACTTCTTAAGTTACTTAACTGAACTCGATACAATTGACGGATAAGTCTGTTATTATCTTCAACAGACTATACCGATCACTGGATGTTGATAGTTGATATATTTCTGCAACTTTTAATAAGAACTAATTGGCGATAGATCTTATTATTTGTAACTCGTTCACGGTATTAAAGTAAATGCACAAAAGACGACAGGATCAATACAGGCTTCAAAATGAACACGTGATCGGGGCACTATACATACCGCATATAGTATATTAAAATTCCTCCCACAGAGGCACCCCCAAAACACCCGACACCCCATTCCACTAAGCAAGTCGAAACCAAATATTTTTTCATCGAAATGGTACATAATGTAATTGTGCCATTTTGTAAACTAAGCCTGGTAAACTAAGTATCATAAGATAAAAAAGATATTTAAAAAAACCACTTGCAGTTTTATTTAATGAAATAATATGAAATACCGGAGTGAATATGTTGACAGGGTGAGTAAAACCAGTTCCCGTGGACGGAAAGTGACGCGTATATTGTCATATTACCGGCGCCAAACAATCGCGGTCCGCCCCCATTAACACGACTATCGAGCTTGCATACCCCCATACTTACACCCTCATAAGTCTGCGCCGCATATGAGGGCAATCCCAAAAAATATCTCCTATTTTTTGGGGACACAGATAAAGTTGTTGGCTACATTAATGTGACTGACGTTTCGAGCACTCCCAACTAATCTTCTGTAGAATGCTACCGCCAGTTGCGTAATACGCGCAGTTATTCGATTTTTGAACGTAATAGGCACTGAAAACTGAAATTCACCGATAATTGACGAAAGCGTATAAAAAATCGAGCACGTAGATGTCAAAAAAGATATTTTACAACCAGTCGTACTGACATTCGCGTAGAATAAGACATTTGTCTGGACAACTTCGATGATGAGGTTCGGGGCTTTTTGAAGGACATAACAAACTGAGTTTTATTTTTACACACGGGTATTATAAATCTGCCACAGCATCTACCCTAATGCATTGACCGAAATGGTGATTATGTGAATTCTTAAACCTTTAAAATGATGTAAAAACTGAGACATGCAATTTATAAACGGGCTAAGTGCTCAAAAATCAGTACTTTTCTATTAAATATGCTATAATCCATTTCAAAGGTGCTGAAACTAACACACTATGATATTTTATTTGGAACTGTTATTGGGAACTCTCACATGTGTCTTTGGCGTGAAAGAATCTGTAGTAGAAGAGGCAAAGAGCATCGTATATTTTGAATACTGTGAATAAAAAATTACAAGTTTTTATCTACTACTCTGATTCAATGTCGCCACGCGGTCGGTGGAATTTAAAGAACTAATTGGAATAATAATCGTTATCAACCAGAAAAGGCCCATCGTCAGAAGCAGACTTCTCCTTAGTGCGTCACAATGAACGATTTTTGGATAATATTTTTACCCAAGACTTTCCACATAGATGATCCCGTAGAAACAAGATACGCTTAATTACGCTGCTATATTCGATCCATGATTGCCACCCGAGAAACACGTCAATTATCAGTTCTGTGTGATCTAATAGTTACCCATCTTCTCTTTCAGTTGATAATCCCACGAGCTGAATCGCTGATCTTGATTATTTTACGGATATGCATGTTTAAGGTTTTGTCAACCAAAGACACTCCAAGCTCAGCTCTCTACAGCACATCGAGTAACTATAATTTTTCAATAGTTATAGATCAGTTCTCTGTTCTGTAGGTTACCATCAGTTCAGATCATTTCTCTGTACTGACAATGCACGCTACTGAATAACCTTTTTCTTCAGGCTCTGTGGAACTTTGAACGTGACGATGTTGCCTAGCCTCTCGAATGCTATATACATATAATAATAATAATGCTAATATGCTAATAATGCTATAGTTTGTGGCGAACTGTTCAATACATGAACCCAAGGACCTGAATCACAATGAGGTCTTGTGTTTCACAGCGAACTTCGTCCAGCGGTCTTGCGTCCAGCGTGTCTTAAACGGCTGGCTGGAGTAAAAAACGAGCAACAAATTATCACCTCTGGTTTATCTTTATTGACCGATCAGTGTGGAGTCACGACAGCATTACACTCAAGGGAGGAGTAGTGAGAGTACGGTACGTAGTGGTCGGACTCTGCGAGTTAATTATTCTTAACGTCTGCGAGCTGATATGATGATGATGATGAATATTCTGGCCATTTTCACACATTGATCTAGTGCCAAACTAGGATTCCCTGGTTCTTAGGTACCAGACAACGATATACATACTTATATAGATAAATACAATACATAGATAAACACGTCTATGAGTCAGATACAAATATTTGTGGTAATCACATAAAATTCGCCCCCACCAGGATTCTAAACCAGGACTCATTGGCACAGAAATTAGGGTCACTGCCACTGTACCAATCAGTCTTCGATAGCAAGTGATCGTACTCTTAAAGACTAGTGACACCTGTCCACCATTTAGGCACTCTTAAAAGTCGTCTTGGAGGCCTTTGCGTGCGACCGTTTTTAGGGGCTCATTGACATGTAACGAATCTGTGTATCTCACTGTAGAGAATTCAATTTTATCTGTGTGTCCAACATTGCCAAGCTGATGGTCTGACCGGCCAATCTGTTCTGCTAAGCTGGACAGTCTGTCTCAGATCATGATAATCATGCAAGATTTCTAGAAGTATTTCCGTCAGCTTTAGAATTGTCTCGGCAAAGGCAAGTCTCGTCATCAAACCGTTGTTGTGAGATGTACTCGCAGTTTATATTTAGTATAGTACAATTAGTATGTAGTTCAGTGTGGCGTGTTGGTGTGTGGCGCCGGCACAATAATAGCGTCACTCCATCTCTTCCCGCAGGTGCTGTGAGAACCAGCTGAGGAATGTACCAGGGTAACGGGCAGTAGAGTTCTGTTGTTCAATCAAAATTTACTGCCATCTCCAAGACGCCTGCCAACCGTGGAGATTATGGCAAATTCCTCTTTTTCAAGGGGAGCAGTGAACTTACATGGACTGTTGTTGTTGACGATGAGGATAGTTCGGTCCAACGTCTAGTCATTCAGCATCGCGATGTTAAACATTAATTATTGAAATACAATAAAAATTAATACAACATGCTTAGATCATTTTATTGTAGAGCATGCGTATATACGTGTACAGCTTTCTATTACTAAACCAACCAGCGTAGCCCTTTCTAAACAACGCAGACCATTCATTTTCACTTGAGCAAAATGAAGAAGTGGCAGGTATGTATTCGGTCGACAGTACTGGTGGTAGCACCGTGGCGCCGCGCAGTATTTGCAACGGATGCAAGCGAAATGAAGAGTTCATTGACCCCGAGCGGACCTGGTTTCACTCGTACAGCAGCGCCCAGTTCAGTGGCCCTATTATGTACTACTTCGCCATGATAGAGGCCCGGTTCTAACAATTTTAGAAATGAGCAATTTTTTTATATATACTATGAAAATTCTGGTATTTCGACCAGGCCAGACAAACAATATTTGATAAATCGATTAAACTTTCACTGTCTGTAAGTTGGAGAAATTAACTGATTAATATTATATAACTAATTGACTAATTATTACTATATTAAATAACTGACTAATTTAAGAGTGCATAGNTCAGTGGCCCTATTATGTACTACTTCGCCATGATAGAGGCCCGGTTCTAACAATTTTAGAAATGAGCAATTCTTTTATATATACTATGAAAATTCTGGTATTTCGACCAGGCCAGACAAACAATATTTGATAAATCGATTAAACTTTCACTGTCTGTAAGTTGGAGAAATTAACTGATTAATATTATATAACTAATTGACTAATTATTACTATATTAAATAACTGACTAATTTAAGAGTGCATAAATGTATGCAATAAACAAAGATCAGTTAGATATCTATGAATCTGGGACACACAATGACGCGTAAACTGTAAGCAGCCTAGAACGAAATCGATGCGATCTACACTTTTTACATGCATGCGCCTATATAGCCAGTTGGTGTGAGAGTTAACATGAGATTTAAATTAGGATGGATTGTGAACAGACTTGGCTAGTAGGTACAACTGGGCGCTACATTTACAGTGAGAATTAATGGCGGACGCATAGAGCTGCGCGTGGCAACAAGAGAGACGCCAGTCGCTGACGGCGGGCTGCGCGCACGCCGCGCCGAACAAACACCGCGCCAAACCCAACCGACACACGTACACGCGTCATTATGATATTTTTCCGTTTTAAAAATATCAAACGCCTCATCATTACAATTAGGTGCAAGGCCGACGCGCGAATTTTGCATTTCGGTAGGTTCAATACAAGTTCATTTTAAATTAACAATACCACCCAAATGTATGCACTTTAGAATAGAATAGAGTACTCTTTCATCATCCATCATCGCCAATCCACATTCGTCCCCATTACAGGAGTACGTACCTCCCCTAATCAGAGGATTAGGCCGTAACCTACCTGGTCTAGTGCGGGTTGGTTGACTTCACACACCCATGCGAGCATGCGGGTTTTCGCACGAAGTTTTCCCTTTTCTTCAAGCATATTAGTGTCTACAACGTAGACCGTATATGAAATAAAAATAAATCAGTGGTACGGGACCGGGATCGAACCTTTCGATCGCAAGCCGTGTCCGACACCACTAGACCACCAATATGCTTTTATTACACACCATTATAAAAAAAATTACCAACATAAT
>WUAW01004212.1:42377-52957 GCA_017165845.1 Thaumetopoea pityocampa | reverse complement strand
ACACAGGGAATCCTAATTTGGGACTAGATCAATGTGTGTGAAAAAGTGTCCAAAATATTATTATTATTATTTTACACCGCTTGACCACACATGAGATCATTTTTTCTGAATATTTCGCCATCTTTCCGTCTTTTACACCACTTGACCACACATCAGGTCATTTTTTCTGAATATTTCTCTATCTTTCCGTCTTTTACACCACTTGACCACACATGAGGTCATTTTTTAATATTTCGCATTTTATTAGGTCTTAACGGTTAGAAATCAGTCTTGTTATGCACACGAGAGTCTGTCAATAAGCGCGCGATACACCAACTAACCCATTGATTGTAGTTTTTTCGCCAAGCGCATTTGATTAGTTTTTAGCCACGCGCATTTGATTAGTTTTCGCGGTGCTAATTTTTGAGCGGAATACGCTTTCCATAGTATTTAAGAGTTCGTTGATTAAATGTATAAAAAAGGCAGTGTCTTTGGAACGGAACAAGGGTTGCATACACGCGGGTGCGAAAGAGCCGTTTGCGTTGCGTTGGTTGGGTTGGCGATCGCGCCCGAGCGTACGGCATCCCATTCACTGTGCGCTCTGCTTACAGAGGGGAGACGCGCTCACGCAACTGCGCACCGAAGCGCTGCCGGAGACCGAGAAGAGCCTGCTCGAATTGGCCGACCAGTCAGGTTAGTAGCTATGTGCTCTTGTACGTATCAAGCAATTATCCATCATCCCCAGTCCTAATTCGTCCCCACAACAGGGGCACGGGCCTCCCTTGATCAGTACAGGCATTAGGCCGTAGTATACCACGCTGGCCTATTACGTGTTGATATCATGCATATATTATTAATGCAAAAGCATTAATATTTTTAATATATTTAGTGAATAAAGGGCATTCAGTACTTATGAGTTTAGTATTCCAAACATAACATTATTGAAAATACACAAAATAGCTATTTTAACACAATTAGCTATTCGACAGATTTCTGGAAACCATATCAGATTATTGAAAGGTATTCGTCGAGCTCGTAAAATGTAGTTACGTTTAATTCGTTATGTACTTCGTCAAAAAAAAAAAATAGTAAATAAAACTGTATTATTTAAATAAACAGCCAATATCTTGAACAAAATATGGTCGTATTGACTTCAGTGACGTCATACTTCAGTAAATAAACATTAAAATCACTTCTGTTATATGTGGTATTTTTTACTATGATTATGTACCCAAGATAATCTCCTTAAGATTCTTGTAGTCCTGCAAAGAAAAGTTAACTATTAAAAACACGAAATTGTGCAAAATTAATATAACATACAGTATTTTACATTATCATAACAACCTGATTTCTGTAGTTACTTATTATTTCACCTTAACAAGTTCATAATAAGTTACTTACTTTACTGTTTTCACATTTCTAAGCTCAAGAGCATAAAAATCTAAGTTATTTTGAAAAAAATTGCGACCAAAATGACAACAAGTTGAGGTTGGATTCCGCTATCTGATTTCAAAAAGTTGTTCTTGTTGTTAAATAGCCTATTGTGTTAGGTTTATAATATGAAATGGCCTAGTGTCAGTTAATTAAATTAAACCTTTATTTTGCAAAATATATTTTAAAAAATACTGTATATGGCGTTATCGGCGACAACATGTATCTAATAATTTTCCGTGTGAATGGGCCATAAATGACAATTATTGTGTAAAGGTCCACCAACGCTGGCTACTTCGGCACTCCACGTGGTGGACGTGCAGTTCTGCGCTCAAGGTAAGTCCCACCGCACGCACGTTACACTGACTTGTTTAGTTTTTTACACACACACACTGCATCATTAGCCTGTAACTAATTACCTTACTCAAAGAACACCTTTTTACAAGCTTTTATTTAGTTTCACCTGGCCCGATGTCGGTCTGTAGTCAAATGTTGCTAGTTATAACTGACCCGCTTCCCGGTTTCCGATTGAGCTGAATGTTTGCATGCATATGTAAAACGGATGATTATACATTATTATTATGACATAGAGCTAATTCATTTGTCTTGACAAGGACTCTGGTCTTAGATGATATCCAGGGTCTGATAATGGAGCTAGAAGTTGGCCATGGGAAATCTGGAAAACGCAATCCCATCCAATTAGGACTCGTTTGATTCATCTTGACAAATACTTTAGTCCCTACGGTCTGATAATTAAATTGTTCTACTATTATATATAAAATAAACGAAAATTATTTTTAAAAAAGCAAACTTTTGTTTGTCATTAAAAAAAAGTGTGTTACATTTTAACAACAAGAGAGAAGTGTGTAACGCGCTTTTTTTATTAACAAATAATAAAATTTTTAAAGGGGTGTTCTGGTCTATACTCTTGAATTTTAAGTTTTTTCACGCGTTATATTTTAATAATGATTTTTTATCAATTATTTATTGACGTTTCAACAGTATAAAAAATTACAATTATAAAATGAAATATTATAATTGAAAAAGGTGCAGGCCGGCATAGAGGGGGCTCGCAAAAAATGGTGCGTCCTGCTTGACAAAATGTCCTTGCATTAATCTGAAAAAATCTTTGAAATTCTTGAAGAAAAAGGATGTTGTTATCGCACTACGTAGAAAAAAAATCAATAATCCCCATTTTTTTTTTCGTAAATCGTATCATATCGTGGACTCCTCAGGTAGTCTGCCGGCTATTGTTCATTTGTTCCGGCCCTTTGATTAGTCTACACGTCACAGAAGTAACTGTAACTCTGAAAATAGTATTTCGAATAATCCTCTTTGGAGCATATTCTCAAATATCTAAACTTTGAAAATATAAATAAATATATCAATTTTTCGAATTTTTAAACCAGAATACCCCCTTAACATTTACTTGGTAACTGAAAATAAAAATGACTTCTTTTTTTTTTTCATTATATTCATGTCGCTCATCCAATAGAATAATGACGTAATTGCAAAAAAGTTAAAATTTTATTTTGTGTTTAATTTGGATGATTTGTTGTTTAATATGCATTTTTTTCGAGAATGCTCAAATTATTGATAATAATCTATGAATAAATTATAAAAAAATCATGATAATTGATATGATTTACAAAATGGGTATAATCGAATTTTAAACTGAAACGCTTCTTCTGATAAATTGTTAAAATGTAATTACGTCATTGTTCTATTGGATGAGCGATGTGATGAAATATCATATATCACAAGGTTCAGATAAGTGTTCATTATGTGTTATTATTCTTGTGTTATTACAATATAAAACTAAATTCGAGAGAGAAGAGATATAGTGAGGTAGCGGATATCTCATACAAAAGCCAAGGACACGGCAATATGATGAATCACAATACCGTTTGTTCTCTTATAACAATACTATTACAAGTGCAGTTAAAGAACGCTATGAGAAATGGCGGCTCGTCGAACCTGCCTTTTTTTCGAAGTGGTGGATGCAGTTGGCTGCAGTTTATCTTTACAGTGTCACCAGACAGGTCTCAAGCCTCGACTTGGGCGGTTGCGGGAAGGGATTCGTCGGAGTTGGACGAGCCTGTACTGTCAGAATAATACAATAAACGAGAAGTGACTAGAAACGACGTCATTTCTATTCCCATTCTTAACTGTGCTAGTACTATTTATCCATTTCTTACAGTGCGGCATTTGCAGAATGTGTCGATAAAATACTGCACACGTGCAGTTACTGCATCTGCTATAATGACCATGCATGATGCATTAACTAACTATAATGACCAGTCCGGTCTCAGATGTCTGGTTTTTTAAGTCAATGAATTTAAAAGTCTTGTTTAATACAAAATGCGTGCTATCAACTTTTATACAGAACATTATGTTTCCTAAAAGTAGTGTTTAATTCTGGCTTTGCTTTTGAATATATTGACAAGCACACACGTTGCTTTCTGACAGGGCTTTATTGCCTAGACATACTCGCAAATGTGTACGCACTACGTTTGTATGTTTGTTTTTATAAATATGCATCATCATGAAAAGGATTTTTTTTAATTTTATTAATTCTTCGATCAGGTGTGACGACCGTGCATCCCCCTACAACGCCGCCATACCCCCCGCCCCAACAATTGTTCCCAGTGCAGCAGTTAGCAACAAATCTCAACCAAGTGAGTTCAATTTATATCCAATCCATATTCATCTCCACTACAGGGGCACGGACCTCGCCTAATCAGGAGGTGAATTACACCATAGTCTACCACGTGGGCCCCGGTGTGAGTCGGTAGACTTCACACAACCATGCGGACATGCAGGTTTCCACACAAAGTTTTCCTTCTCCATTGAGTACATTGGTTTCTACGATGTAGACCAGAGGTCGGCAACCTATGACCCGCGGATTACCGAGTGACCCATTTGATAATTTTAAGTGACCCGCTTTAGTTTCGAAAATATCGTGTATAAGAATCAAAAATATTTGGTAAATACGAAAACACACCTCTGACCCAAACGTCTCTTTAATGCTCACATTTTGGTTGATTTTGACACGCGGCCAAAAAAGGTTGCCGACCCCTGATGTAGACCGTAAATAAATTAAAATTACTCAGTGGGCCGGTATTATATAAAGGTCGTGAGTCGTGTCTAGTACCGCTAGACCACCTATGTATTTATGTGTGATGATTAACTTTAATGATGTTACTTTACTATTCAGAATTATCTAATGCCCATAGTAAAATAATTTCTGTTTTATGTATATATTATACTACATTGAGCAACACATATCTACCTAAGAGGATTATGTGTATTCAGTTTGATATAATTCCGAGCGATTATCAAAAAAACTATATACCCAAGTTTTGTAACAATTTTATTATAAGTGCATAAATTACACCAAAAATTCATTTGTCGTAAAACAAGGACGATACAATAAACTTTTACAGTATTATTTTTACGGACCTCACAAGATAAATCCTTAATCCCTTTTCATATCCAAACGTCACAGAACTTGACGATACAGGACCGTCCCCGGGCGAAAGTGGCCCGCAAGTGCACCAAGTTCAGTTGTAAATTCCTGTTGTTGGAGGCTTTCCAACGTCTGCGGCAACACATTAGTGAAGTGGGTGCCGTCGCGGTAATCTTATAACTGTTGAAGTACCATGAAATAGTATTATTAATGATCGAAACTGTCTGAGGACAATGTCACATCTACAAAATAACTTTTCAACAGAAGAGCAGTATAGGTTTTGTACTGTCATATCTCCGCATATTTTTATACACTAATTGTAAGTTATTATAAATCAAATCGTTTAGGAAAAAATGTGCAGAGATATGCGGGTTCAAAACTTTAAACTGCTCTCCTGTAAAGTAGTCGTTTTGTAGATGCGACACTGTTCTATGACACTGTCGATATATGTGCCACAGGTTTTTGGCTGAATGTAGTTGTTAGCTCATTCCGTAACTTGACTATCAATTTGCGATCATAACGTATCTTATTGTTATAGTTTTAGTCAGTATAGTTGTATAAGTTGGCAGTCATTTAAATTAGATATGATATTTTTTTATGAAGTCTGAGTATATTTAACTTGAGTTAGACAATTATGCGTACCCATATGTTAAGTCTTACCAAAATTGCAATATTTATAAGCATATAATATTTTAGAAAATGTTATACTCTTTGAGTACAGATATACCCCACTACGCGAGGGATATAATCCACAAAACTCGCGTTAAGTGAAACTTGCGTATATAGAGCTTTACGTTTCAACATATGTACCTAGTCAAAAATCAGTACAAAATGCAAATCAATACTATTATTATATTAATACTATCAATACTAATATTCCAAAAACAAATTGTGCACCTTTGTATTTGTTTTAGAGATAAACTTATCTGTTGTCTTCTAGGTAGCTTTTCGTTTATGTTCATGTAAAATATTTTCGTAACCCGTAACACCGTTTTTTTACTGATTGACACACGGTTAAAACGCGGTCATCATCACTGTCTATGCTCTGCAATATATCCAAATCTGAATAAATCTTTAAAAGAGCACTTTGTATTCTGCTTGAAGATAAAACTTTCCCTTCTGCTTGTTCCTCCTCATTGTTAGAGGGATTATTCTGCAACTCGATCAAATCTTCGTTACTGAGAGGTTCGTCATGCGTCGTTACAAGATTTTTGAGATCTTTTACCGTAACATCCAGTTTAGAGCCCTCAGTCTTTGCAGAAATGTCTTCAAGCACTTGTCTCTGCATCTGAACACATTTCCCAGGTGTTTCTAATCAGGCCTAAGATTACGCCACCCACGATACATGCAACTCTTTTTAACTTCGTTCCAGGCTTGATCTATGTTGTGAACAGCCTTCATGATGTTGTATGGCTTCTATCACTCTCGCATAGACTGTCTTCCTTCGCTGTCATTTTTCTGAATCAATTTGCTAAAAGTGCGGCGATGGTAACAAGCTTTGAAGTTTGCTATTCCTCCGTGGTCCATAGGTTGTAATATTGACGTAGTGTTTGGCGGAAGTAACTTTACGTACAGTTTTAAGTCTTTGGGCGTATCAAAAGAGTTGAAAAATTGAATGCCCTTGAAAAATTGAATGTCCTAGGGTGTTGTCTAAGAATAAACTATAAGTGCAAGTCCGTTTCTGTACACAGTAGGATTTAACTGATGGGCAAAACTGTTAAAAAACCAAACTTGGAAAAATTCTCGTGCGTTTCGATCGGACCGCCACGCAACTGGTAGGCTTGCCTTATCTTTACCTCGCATAGATCGTGATGATTCTGATTAATATACCAGTAAAGGTTTCAGTTTGAAATGGGCATTGGCATTACTACCCCAAGCGGTATTGTCAGTTGATCTTTCACAACTTTGAAACCGCTAGCTTAACGATCTACTTTAAATATGAGTGTTTCAGATGACATTTTTTTCTATTATAGTAAAACCCGGTCTCCTCAACGTTGAAGATAACACAGGCAGGAATTTTCTTTCGTGCTACCATCTCTTGGAATTTGTCTGGAAACTCACATGCAGCTTGAGTGTCTACGCTGGTGACAGCGCCTGTAATGCGGATATTGTGGAGATTTAAACGCCGTCAAAAACCAGCCCCTGCTGGTATCAAAAGTCGTAGGGGCACTTCCTACACCTTATGTTTTTAGCGTCTCATACAGAGAGTTCGCTTTTGTACGTATGAGAGCTTGACTCGGGGATGTGTTCGTTTTTATTTAAAACTTCGATCCAGACCTTCAGCAACTTCTCTATTTTTCCAGGATAGAGAGCCTTGAACGAGTATTTTTAAAAATCGTTTACGCACTCGATTCTGAGTGTCCAAAATGTCTGTCAAATATTTTTGCTTTGCCTCCATTTTCCAGTTTAACTTCAATTTCAAACTACAGCTTTCACGCTCTTTTTTCTTCCCTAGCGCCATTTTAACGTAGGGTAGGTAAAAGTGGACTACGGATAGCCACGTTGTTCCTGTAAGTAGAAAGAAGTGCACTCTGCCTACCTCAGTTCTTCGCTAGTTTAGTGGTCAGTATCCCCGCCTGTCACGCAGGATATCGGGGTTCGAGAACCAAGGAAAGGCGTGATTGTATATATGTATCTAAGAAAAACGAACGAAACAAAAGACAAAAAGTCCTCCGAGGGGATTCCCCATTCTTTTAAGAAAATGGTCAGAAACATAGAAAATTTTCGCGATCAAAGTTAGTCAACCAAATAACTACATTCATTTAACCAATCCGTGAGGCATTTTAGCGCGAAATTTGAAATCCGCGCAAAACCGGAACCGCGCCTAACGGGGTCGCGTAAAGCGGGGTGTTCCTGTGCATTCAAATTGTTTGTCTAATTACTGCGCTTGTACTGAACACAGGCTCACTGGTGAAAGCGTACACAGATTTGTAATTGTGATGTTCAAAAATGTTAGTAACTATAACATTGTCCTTATTTCCTTATTAATAATTTCATATAGATATTAGTTTGACAGTAAAAAGCACTTTGTTTCTAGTTGTATTACAGATACCGTGTTTCATAATAAACCATTTTAAACGATGGCTTTGTTCAATACACCAAGGCTATAGGTTTTAAAATTGTAGCTATGAATTATTAATATAGCTTTGGTTTATTGAACCAAGGACATAGATGTAGATTGCTATAGTTTTAAATTGTATAATAACAGTGATTAATGACTAATTATCATAATACTTAGTTACAAGTGAATATATGGTATCACTAACTATAGATTGCTTACTTAAATCAACAGCATCAACTCCAAGAATTCCAGCAGCAACAGTTTCAACAGTTAGCGGTACAGCAGCACCAACAACAACACCAACAGCAGCAGCAACAACAACAACAGCAGCTTCAACAGCAACTCCAACAGCAGCAGCAGCAAATCCATCAACAACAGCATCAAATTCAACAACAGCAGCAACTTCATCAACAACAACAGCAGCATCAGCTGCAGCAACTCCAACAACAACAAAAGCAGCAGCAGCAGCAGCAACAACTACAACAACAAGAGCAATATATTCAAGAGTTGCAGCAGAGGCCCGAAAATTATGTTCCTCAGGTAGGATAGCCATAATTTTAACTTATTATAGAAAGTAAATTAACTGTGTAGCGTCGACATTATAATACGGCTAAGGGATGTATCAGGATAATGAGCAGCAGCGTTATTCTCTATTAAAACAAAGTCAACTACGATCTCCAAGATGCCTGCTAAACGTAGAGATTATGGCAAAGTCGTCCTTTTTATGCAAGAGGCACATATTCAGCAATGGAACTCCGTGGGCTAATTATGATAACGATAATAATAGAAAGTAAATTACACGGTGGTAGGTTTTTGCGACTTGCTATAAGTAGGACACTTCTTCCGTAAGATAGGTTTTGATAGTGATAAAATGGATAAATTTAGATACTCTGAACCTTATAGTACTGAGTCCGCGTGGACCATCAAATTTCCAGGTCCATAGTTATGCAGATTGGGCAATAGGTTTTTGAAATGTTGTCTGATCGCAACGTGTACAAAAGGTACATCAGTCTACAACTCTTAATATAACTGTAACTGCTGTCAAAGAGCTCCGTGTCAAGGACATAAAAGGCTGAAGTGGTTGAATGTCGTTATATGGTCCAATGCCATACTTCAGGAGAGGATAAACTGTGGTATTCTGTCACATTGAGTTCCTCCATATTCACTTGCACGGACTCCGCTTACAGTGGAACCACACAAATTCTTATAATAGTTATCTCATTGCCCTTAACCTCTCCGCTGTTGACCGCGCTCTAGGAGCGTGACGTAATGCGATGTTTAATTTAGCCCTATAACTGTCTTTAATCTTTCCTGCTCTTACTTGCACAAAGTATAGGGAAAAAACAAGGATGGTATATAGTCACGTGACATCAAAGCACAGATATCCGCCAATATTGTGTAACATGGCCGCCATTGTTGAGTCACAGCTGAGGGGTTAACTGAGCTAGGCACAGACCGCGACGCACTGCGATCCTGTAAGGTCTTTTGTACTGCCGTAGTCCTCCTACAATAGTTCTTTAAGTACAGACTGCGTTAGACTGTATATTGGCTTAACAGTATAGAATCGATAATCTGCTGGTTAGGGGTACGCTAGACCTAGAAAATAAATTCATATTTTTGCCAACATATAACAGCACAGCAAGTGCTCCGTAGTTTCCACTTCTGTGTCACAATATTGGCACATTGTGGTGTGGATCTTCCTGTATAAGTGTTTATTAGTGCTATTGTGGCCTGTAAGTGTCTCTACAAAGTTGTGATAGTTTAGAAAACTTCCTACATGTCGACACCTCCGTGCAATACATTGTAAGTCACTTTTTCTGTTTTTAGGATCTACCCTAAAATTTTCATCTATCCAAATTTATAGTTAAAAATTCGTATAAACTTCAAGAAAAGCATCTCATTTCTTATGTTTTTAGCTAGTCTCTCTACTATAATGTTGTAAAAGAAACCTATTATATATTTTATTATATGTTTTTTTTAGTTAACAACTGTTAACTCAATATCCAAAAAAAGGTTACACTGTTATTGCACGGAGGTGTCGATATATGTCAGTGACAGAAATATGTGTTATCAGGGCTTAGCAGGCGAGGATGGTCAGTGTGGGGGCGGCGTGGAGGCGCGCGAGCTGGGCGCAGTGCTGGCCTACCTGCAGCGCGAGGTACCCTCCCTGGTCGCACTGCCGCCCAACGAGCTGCGCTCTCTCGTGCTGCAGGTACACCGCCTAACATACAATACGATTATGTGGAATATTCACACAATATCGCTCTCGAGTGTATGCTAGTGTGAATTATTGTACCTTATCCAGACACGTGGAGAACAGTCGACAATATATTAGTTTAGTAATTGAGAAAATGTAAGTAGAACATAGAAGTTATACTTAATTTTCTCAATCAGTGTCCTAGCGTCATACAGTATTCCTTCTTTCAGTTCAATAATGGCATTTTTGAAGCTCTGTTAGACGTACGAGCACTTCAAATATCCATCGAGCTGATTCTGTATAGCCTGTTGTTCAATTGTCCGGCCAGACCGGTTTTGTCGGCGTCACATAAATAGCTCCGAAAATAATCCAAATTTCGAATAGAAATTAAAAATTATTAATTTCTAAACCAGAATACATAAGGGGAATAATTAAAGGGGACT
>WUAW01004212.1:29501-42348 GCA_017165845.1 Thaumetopoea pityocampa | reverse complement strand
GGGGGGGGGGGGGGGGGGGGGGGGGGGGATATATTTAAAACCCAGAGAGCGTTCCTGTTGTAAATTCTCATGACAAAGAGCACGGATTAGACTTTAGAGGTTGATTTAGAGCACAAAGTCAAAACCGTACTGTAAAATCGTAATGATAACAATGCGAATTGATTCCACAAAGTGTCTTGCTCCAACCATTCAGCCCCGAATCGCACTGGATATATAATTCTATTAGGGCCATGGATCGTAAAAGGCGCGTGCCTACCTATCTATACTATTATGAAAGTCAAAAATATTTAAAAAACACACTACTTGGATCGACTTATTAAGGGCTCCTGAAACCAAATCCGTCTGTTTGTTTGTTTGTTTGGGCTTCACGCAAAAACTAGCTGGTAGATTTTGGTTAAATTATTACAGTCTTAAGATACTATTCCGAATTAAATTCTCCGGCATGTTTCATCAAAATCGGTCCAGTAATATTGAAGATACTGATTGAGCCCTGTTTTAGTAGCCACTGTTTAGAAACAAGAGGTCAAGTAAAAGTGGTTCTTAGGATTTTTATATAAATTTTTGATTGTTTTGGGATTTCCCATGTAACGGAAAACCGACATTCACGCGGGTCGAGCCGCGAGCAAAAGCTAGTGTATTAATAAATAAAGCCACTATCTCGCTCCCTCTTTTTCAAAGTGGAGTGTCTGGAAAATCCTCGCCAGAATAAGAAATAGTCGGTCGGGGCGTCAAGGCAACTGGAAGAATAATCGAGGGCTCATACGGGCGCTGTTGAGTAACACCGCTTTCTGCATCAGAACCATCACTAATTTCCCACATATCCCAAGGCCGCCAAGATCCTTCTTTTAATGAGACTGTTTTCCAACAAGACGATTAGCGCTTTTTCTGTATTAATATATTATTATATTTATGGTCTTCTAATAAAGTCTCTTTCAGTGTCCCTCTCATAGATCTTGTTTCATCCACTCATTTCCAGTTCAAATCATCCTTTGGAATTCACTGCCATTTGCACTACGCATTGCACATTTAAAATCAAAATCAGGGACTTCTTCCCAAAATGTTCTTGTTCGAATCTATATTTTTTTACGACACGAAATGAAACATTAATCACGTCCCAAGTTAGCTCTCAACGAGCGTACGTTTATTTCGAATATTTTATATTCGGTTTCAAATGTTAGGTGATGCAGCAAAAATCCCACGAGATATTGTCTTCGAAGTGCGCTGACGCGGAGACCGAGACGGAAGCGGAGGCGGGCGGCGAGGGCGAGGAGCGGCACGCGCGCCGCCTGCTGGAGGAGGCGCTCACCGCCGAGTGGCCGCCGCGGCACGACCCCCAGCACCACCACCAGCTCGACCTCGCGGTACGCAATGCACACTGGTGGACACTCACACACATTGATCTAGTCCCAAAGTAGGATCCCCCGTATATTGATGATAAATACTAATACATAAACAGATATATACGTCCATGGCTTGGATACAAACATTTGTGCTCATCACACAAAGATTATCCTTACTAGGATTTGAACCCGCGACTCATTGGCACAGAACGCTGGGTCACTGCCACTATACCAATCAGTTGTGAACACACTCGTATTACTGCGGTACTATCAGCGCACAGCGTAAGTCACTCGGATGCAGCTTGTTTTGCAACAAGCCGCCAACTGGGAATATTTACTAACCGAATTGTGGGCATTGTCCTATCGGTGGTTGCACTTAGTCACTTATTAACTCACATCTCTACTATTAATTGAGGTATCGACATGGGTATCTTTGTAAAAAATTGGCGATGTTGAAAATATTCGACACAACTAGCTCTATTTATATACCTCATAATAATAATAATTATTATTTATTTATTTATTTATTTCATTAGTCATACAAGACAATACAATGTACAATACACAGCCGCACAAAACCGAACACTCGGTTTGACCGCGGGATCAGTTGAGTCTCAGCGTTAATTATGTTTCACCCCTTTTTTTTGTTCGTGTGGAAAATGCCCGAACGCATTCAGCTATGTCGAGGACACAACAGCGCTTATGCGGGGCTTGCTCCCACTAAAAACCACACGACGTCCTTCTTAAACCCTGTTGCCCAACCGCGGGACTCGCGCGAGCATTCATTGCCGCGACATGGACGAGCTCTGACCAGTTCTCCACTGGTCTCTCTTGTCAGCGGAGAGCCTCGCTCACAGTCTTCTTGCGGGGACGCACAGGACATGCGTACCGAATAGTGTTTCACCAGCTAGCATTTTCCCAACCTATGGTATGTTATTAAAACACCACCAGGGCCCCACTTTACATTCCTTCTCAAAAACATGAAGAAGCTATGAAAATGTTCACAGTGCTCAGGAATTAAACCCCTACCTGCGAGACCATATCTACCACCACCTTCACGCACCTACAAATATTACATTAGCTATTTAAAACATCACAGAGAGTATTTTTTGCAGTGTAGCTATCCCTGCTAAATACTAAGGAGTATTTTGTAGTATACAGGATGTAACTTGATACATGTAATTTCCAACATTTCATAGTCCCAAAGAAAAAAGTAGTTGAGTGGTCGGTGTGTGTGTGTGCAGCAGGTATCAAATGGTTGTCAGTACCGGGTGCAGCCCTCGTCACCCAGTGCAGCCCTGGAGGGCGCGCTGATAATGCCGCGGCCCGGCGAGCCCGAGCTGCAGCTGCAACCGCAGCCGCAGCCGCAACCACAGCCCGACCTGCAGTCGCACTTTGCATTGCCGCCACCCACCCTCTCCTATGAAGACTATAGGTGCGTTGCGACGTTTTCCACTTACTGCTGCTAATCTTTACTGCAGTATAACGGCCCATATGTATACACGAGTATGTAAATGTCTACAAGTAGTTACAAAAAAAAATATTTTCAATACTACATTTTATATTGAAGTAATACATCGTCGTCATCATCAGCTCATAGAAGTCCACTGTTGGACATGGGCCTCCTTAAAAAGAAGGTATTGCCATAATCACCACGCTTGGCAGGCCTTTTTGAGATCGCAGTAGATTTGGATTGAATAACAAGTTAACGATATTGTCATCCTGGTGCATCCTTTAGCTGATTCTCGCAGCATTCGCGGAAAGAAATAGAGGGACGCTATTATTATGCCGGCGCCACGCACCAACATACATTTTACTTACACAATTTTTTTTTTAAATCTCAAAAGTGTATCTTTGTTTTTTTTTTTTGCCAAAACTGGAGGATTATATATAACACGTGTCTTTGTTTGTTGGCCAAAACCATGTTGTTGTATGTACACATGGTACATGCGTCATGTTCGCCATGATACACACCCGATGATACAGCGAGGGCCGCCATCGGTGCAGGTCGGTGTCGTTCCCGGCGCCGCACGCGCCGGTCGCGGCGGGCGCGGCGCTGTACCCGCCGCCGCAGCAGCCGCCGGCCCAGCCTCACGCCAAGCGGGAGCAGCCGCACCATCACAACAACGTCCCCGTCAAGAAGAAGGTAACGCTTTCTGTAATATATATTTTATATGTGTTATTATCATAGGAAAAATTATAGCCCATGGCATGAGTGAGAGACGGGGTAGAGTGTGATGGCCATTTATACATTTCCACTTATCTCACAATAACAGTATAGAGTATATTAATATTAGCATAAAGAATGTAACTACAAGTTTTTAAAGTGTAACAATATTGTCCCTTACATTAACCTGTTTCTTACATTAAATATTAATCAAAATATAATTACATTTTCAAGAATATTCATCAAATTGCAGAATTAAAGTTATACTATTTTTATTTCTTTTGCGATAATCAATCGATTCCTTACAATTATTACAGAGGATAAGTCTATACTAACATTATGAAGAAGTAATTTGTGTTTATATGGAGTAATTTCTGGAACTAATTCAATTCCAAAAAATTTCACTGATAGCTATATTATTCTTGAGTGCTATAGGCTATAAATCATATTTATATCATATATATTAGCTGAGCTATCACAATGTTTACCTAGCAAATCGGAAAGCAATAAGATTATGAAGAAATTAATGCACATGCCCGGTAGCGTCGACTAGATAGTCCGTGTGAGCGCTGTAGTGGGCTACTGCTAGTCTTTACTAATAAAGTTGTGATCTCCAGAATCGGTTCTCGGGGTCGGGGCGCGGCTGCCGGTCGGGCGAGGCGTACGGCACGGCCACGCCGCCGCAGCCCGCGCCCGGCGCCTACTGCGCCATGGACGTGGACGGCGAGACGGACTCCAACCACGACACGGCGCTCACGCTGGCCTGCGCCGGCGGCCACGACGAGCTCGTGGAGCTGCTGCTGTCGCGCGGCGCCGACATCGAGCATCGGGACAAAAAGGTGAGCCAACTGTCTGTCGTACAGGTGCTGGAAATACCAACTACATCCATCGTACGGCTAATACTGCACTCATAGCGCTGATTCTATATTTTACTGCAGTCATAGCACTGATTCTCTATCTCACAAAAATAGATCTATGCGTATCTACGTTTCGCATCATATTACGATCGCTTTATTATATTCGTGCGTTGATCTCAAAGTTTCGTTGTGTATTTAGTAACTGTACTAGAGCCAGGTGTGCCGGTGACTCGGTGTACTATCCGTTCGTGTTGAAACCAACAGGGCTTCACTCCTCTGATCCTGGCGGCTACGGCGGGCCACGAGAAGATCGTGGAGATACTGCTGAACCACGGCGCCGACATCGAGGCGCAGTCGGAGCGCACCAAGGACACGCCGCTGTCGCTCGCGTGCAGCGGCGGCCGTTACGAGGTGGTGGAGCTGATCCTGGGCCGCGGCGCCAACAAGGAGCACCGGAACGTGTCCGACTATACGCCGCTGTCGCTCGCCGCCTCCGGCGGGTACGTCAACATCATCAGGCTGCTGCTCACGCACCAGGTGACCGCCCCTTCCGCACACATTATACGTTGACACCTGTCCCGCCGATATTATGAAAAAGATAGACAAAACCTACAACCCAACCTAGGTTGTGTAGGTCTTGTCTATCTTTTGTGAAAAAGATAAAAATAAATGTAGGTTTTGTCTTTTTTTCACTCTTTACCCTTGGTGTCCTGTACGCAAGTGAATATGTATAATTTGCCTGCGCGCGCTCGATGCGCGGGTGACGGGACAAGCATACAATTCGTTGCATGACTCGCCAATGGATAGATGGATGGATGAGTTGATGGATGGATTCGTTGGATGACTTGATGGACACCGCGATCAGTGACGACATAAAGCGCGTTCTCCGACGTTTTAGCTGAAATTTTGCCCGACTGCGCCAAAAGGGGGGTGATGTTTTACGAATGTATGTATATGTGTATATTTCTTTGGCACGCTCTGTAGCCTGAACGGCATGATGGAGTTCGGGTTGAGTGGTGTCGTTAGTTTCGTCTTAACTGTGAGAGTGACACTGGGTATACCGAAATTATAAAAGAATTTACATTTTTCGCGCTGTTGGTTGTTTTTTTTTTCATGAATGTTGTTTTAATGATCCCCTTTACAAAGACTGGTTGTGTTGTGTATAACAGGCTGAGATCAACTCCCGCACCGGCTCCAAGCTGGGAATCTCCCCCCTCATGCTGGCAGCGATGAACGGACACACGGCTGCCGTTAAACTACTGCTGGACTGTGGCTCTGACATCAATGCACAGATTGAAACCAACAGGAACACCGCGCTCACCCTCGCCTGCTTCCAAGGTGCGTCGCCGATATTATGAACACCTTCATATTGGTACGAGGACTGATCGCTTCGGTGGCACTGATCCTGATTTCTCTCACAATCGGTTCCAGGTTCAAATCCTGGTAGCCACAAACTTTGTGTGTTAAGCACTTATGTTTGGACCCGAATCATGGATATTTATCTATTTATGTATTAACATTTAATTATATAAGCTAGTATATCGTTTTCTAGTACCCCAGGGTACAGGGAATCTTAATTTGAGGCCGGATTAATGTGTGTAAAAAAATGTATCCACAATACTGTAGCATCAACATGGCTTCACAAAAACGTTGTTTTCTTTTATAGAAGGATACTCGGTTATTTGTTACAAGGGTTGTCTTCAACCTTATAGTCCATCCAAGATACGAAAAAATAAAATGTAAAGAAATCGTAAAAATGGCTATTACGTGTCACTTTTATAATGTTAAAACTTAAAAAAGATAATTACCCTAACAAGATTTATTAATTATTTAGAAATATCACCTCTCAGTTTTGTATTATTTACGAAAAACTATTTTTATTTTATAAGCTATGATTTACAACCGTAGTGCAAATCTTTAAACATTTTTGCGTGCTAACAATTTAAAGTGTATTACAAACGTGACTATTTTAAATAGAAAGGAGTATTTTTTTTTTAATTTAGTTGGATTATACTCGCCATGTTTATTAAAAAAACGTTTAAGAGCTGTTGGTTCCTCTGTTTATGTTTTATTTTTTCGTAACTTAGATAGGGTCTTAGATACCCACTTTAGTCTCTCTGGATGCAGCTGTGAGAAGTGAGTTCAAATGACCGACCAGCCGAAAAATGTTATGCTTTACGTATAGACGCGATCAGCCGGCGTCGGAGAGTCGGGCCTTTGTATTCAATATTCACTACACGACTCTTAACTACTACTATCTATATACCCTTAGTTCTCAAAGTGGTCCAGGTGGACTCCTAGAGGTCCACGGGAGACTCGACAGGGGTTTACATTGGCGTACGCAAATTTCCATAGATCTAATCTTCACATTTTTTGTCGAGTTTTGGGAATATGCTGCAGCTGCAGGGGGTCCACCGGAATCAGCAAAATTTTGGAAGTGGTCTATGAGAAAAAAAAGCCTGGGAACCTCTGATATATTAAATGTCAAATTTTGTAAATTAAAGACACGGGATTTCCCATATGGCGGAAAACGACACTCACGCGGGCGGAGCCGCGAGCAAAAGCTAGTTACAAATATTTCTGTTTAGAATTTACCCAGCACACTTGGAGATTGACTAATGACGTTTGAGAAGTGTACACATCTAGTTACACAAAACAGTAATTACTCTAATCACCACAGTAGCACCAATGAATAGCCCGTTCATTATTTACAAACNCAAAAGCTAGTTACAAATATTTCTGTTTAGAATTTACCCAGCACACTTGGAGATTGACTAATGACGTTTGAAAAGTGTACACATCTAGTTACACAAAACAGTAATTACTCTAATCACCACAGTAGCACCAATGAATAGCCCGTTCATTATTTACAAACCACAGTCTCGATAATTCGTTATGCACCATCGTGCACCCACAGGCCGACACGAGGTGGTGAGCCTCCTCCTCGACCGCAAAGCGAACGTGGAGCACCGCGCGAAGACTGGTCTCACACCCTTGATGGAAGCCGCCAGCGGTGGCTACGTGGAAGTGGGTCGTGTGCTACTGGACAAGGGTGCCGACGTGAACGCACCGCCGGTGCCTTCGTCCCGCGACACTGCACTCACCATTGCCGCAGATAAGGGACACACCAAGTTCGTCGAATTATTGCTACAAAGGTAATTTGCACATTTAAGACCGGTTATTAGCAAAACGATTAGGCGTTCAACTTTGGAACTTGCTCTGTTCAACAGTATTACGGTAGTGTCAGAAGAATAAATTAGATCAGGATTCTTCGTCGGCGCAGACGGATACTAACAAACTTTGATTGTTGAAACCGATTTTAAGCATCAATTCAAAAGACCTATTTGCACTACGCTTATGCGTTATCAACCTTATGGTTGAGAAAAAACGAGATAACATGAGTTCATCTGTTATTACATGAACTCGTGTTATCTCGTTCGTAACAGTGTACTAAACACTGACGGACGCCGCATTGGCGCGCTTACGTTTGACCAATGTCCGTTGAGGATTTTACCCGCGCGAACACACTGACTTATAATTGGTTGAATTATTTTAGCGTCCTTCAAAAAAATTCTTACGGGCATATCGTTGTAACTTATTTTTGAGGTTACTATGGTATGCTTTAAAAGTTCCGTAAGAACGTCTTAACGAATTTTTTTTTAACGACACTTCCCGCGTTAGGATTAATTCCTGTGTCGCGGGGACTTTACAAACATTCTAATAACGGGAACACAGAATACCCAGACTCAGAACAACAATTTGTGGATTACACAAAGTTGTTCCGTGTGGGGATCGAACCTACAACACTCGACAGCGCAGTGGACGCTTAAACCACTGCACCATCCGTGCAGTCAAATTCGTCGTCGCATGGAAGTATATTGCTTCCTTTCAATGTCCTAATTGTACGTTATATTTTCGAATGTATCGCAAGTTATTTAAAAACAGTTAGTGGTTGGTCAGATCAAGTTTTTTTTTTTTTTTTTTATAATTATACCCTCAAATATGTATGAACTTAGGAACTAACTGATAAATTTGACAAACCACTGAATTTCCACAAAAAGGTTAACATAGTCGTATGTATGCAGACGAGCGGCGGTGGAGGTGAAAAACAAGAAGGGAAACTCCCCGTTGTGGTTGGCCGCTAATGGCGGTCACCTCGCGGTCGTCGAGATGCTGTACGCCTCCGGCGCCGACATCGACTCGCAGGACAATAGAAAAGTAAATAAATACGGGACTCTTGCGCATGCTGAACGGAGTTACACTTGTGTGGATATATTTTACCAAATACTATAAGCTAACTATCACAGTAGATACATTATATTTGTAACTAGCTTTTGCCCGCAGCTCCGCCCGCGTGAATGTCGGTTTTCCGCTACATAGGAAATCCCGACACAGTGATAGATTAATATAAATAGCCTTAGAACCACTTTTACTTGACCTCTCTTACCTACGGTGGCTACATGGATCAAGCTGTATCTTCAATTCTTCTGGACAGATTTTGATAAAACATGTTGCAGTTTTTAAGTCGGAATAATACCTTTAAGACTGTAATAGTTTGATCAAAATCTATCTGCTGGTTTTTGCAAGAAGCCCCATCAAACAAACATACATCGACGGATTTGGTTTCAGATGCCCTTAATTAGTTGATCTGAGTAGTTTGTTCTTAAATATCTTTGATATTTGAAAATTTGACATTTTAACAATTTTATAATAGTATAGATTAGCTCACAGACATCCAGACTTTTGGGAGAGATGGGACACGCTTCCCAAATAAAGCACTAATTATTTGTTCTTCTCCCCTCCATAAACTACCATACTCTATAGACTACTGGGCGAATGTCTGTGGACAATTCAATCCGCACAATAGTTTACGCTGCCCAATTTCAAGTGTTCCTTTCACTACGTTTTCGACACTACAATAGGGAAGTTGTTGGGACTATGCTACTATAATGAGTTTTCTGAGGTATTTCAATATATAAACTTTTGATATATATCAAAAATGGCTGCTCAATTTGAGGGTTATTTAAAATATTCTGTCATTTATAGGACAAGAATAACAATATTCCTATATTTAATATGTTTAAAAAATATCTGTATGCCCAAGAAATTCCACACTGTGCAAAAGCCAAGTAGGTGAAATCATTTATAATAGAGCCGTGTACTTAAATTACATACATACACCCACGCCTATATCCCACAGGGATAGGCAGAGACTATAGTATATACTACATACATACAGTCACGCCCTCTTTACCATTGGGGTAAGCAGAGACCACTTCTTTCCACCTACTACGATCGTTTAATGTAGCAAAGTGGATACTCGCAGCCCACATTTCGCCCCCGTGGGCAACGAGACGTGTCGAGTGGCGAACCACGACGCCGCCATTTCATAAGGTTCAAAAATTATTAAAGTTCCACATTGCGTACCCACGGCTTAGTGGAGAGCAAAGGAAAAAGGATGAGGTAGGAAAGGTATATTGAACAAGGAATATGGAATTTAGGAAAAGGATTATAGGGTATAAGATACTACTATTTCGGAAGGAGTATGAAAAGACAGTAGTCGCTCGGGAGGCCGGGGTCGATTACCTGTATACTTAAGTCTGTTTGCCGGACAGGCTAAAAGACTAAGTACTCCTTGACCTAAATTGTATAAAATTATTAATTAAAGTAGCTTATCATCATCATTCTCAGCATCAGCCTGTGGCAGTCCACCGCTGGACGTGGGCCTCTCCCAAGTCGCAACACGATCTTCGGCTGCACGCATCCAGTAGCTGCCGGCCACTTTTCGCAGTTTGTCGCTCCATCTAGTCGGGGGGCGTCCCAATTACGTTTGCCCAAATGCTGTCTCCAATGCAGAACTCGCATGTTGCATCGATTGTCGGTCCTGTGGTAACGTGACCAGCCCACTGCCACTTCAGCTTGCTTATTCGAGCGGCTATGTCGGTAACCTTATTTCTCTGTCAAATAGCCTCATTTTGGATTTTATCCAACACAGAGACTCCGAGCATTGCCCTCTCAATAGCTCGCTGAACAATTGTGAATTTGTGCACCAGTTTCCCTGTCAGATTTCACGTTTCAGATCCGTATGTCGTGACGAGTAGAACGCACTGGTCAAAGGCTTTTGACCTTAGGCTTTACGATATGCTCAACGAGAGAGCTTATTTAATTAATTAAAAAAAAAATCATCCGATTGATGTTCTAAGATCACACCGAGGAGACCAATGACTGTTTTAATAATATTTTATAATTTATTTTTTGCAGGTATCTTGTTTAATGGCCGCCTTCCGTAAAGGTCACTCGAAAGTGGTGAAATGGATGGTCGGCGTAGTTACTCAGTTCCCCTCAGACCAGGAGATGACAAGGTACGCGCTTTTTGTTCTTCTGCACCGTGCATGTCTTCTTAGACCTGTTTTGTTTATGTTCATCAACGATTTTTTGTGTGTACTTTAAAGGACTATGTTCAGAATAATCTTGCTTGCATTGGCTCTGTTTCAAGGAACAAGTAGAAGAGAGACGAAATATCGTATAAATAGTGTATGTATGAAACATTTGGTGGTACTGTGCTGGCCCGGGTTCATTTACCCGTATTACAAACTCTTAATACAGATACTGCATTAGGCAAGCGCGCGTCCAATAAATTTACTGTGTCGTGTATGAACTCGATGCACTAGTCTTATGCACTATACTGTACCTATACACCTGTTTGCTCTAGTGGTACACGCGGCTGCGTACACGCACACATGTACAGACACTGCAACAAAAGTATGGGCGGCGCGCGTTCCTGAAATTGAATATCAGTACCGCTTTTACATCAATTGCTCCACTATAACGCACATTTGTCACTCCTGCACGACTCAAACACTGAACTATAATCATGATTATTTTAAGTATGTGGACTATGTGTCAGCCTCGTCACCATTATAAAGTTACTGCGATCACGAACCGGTGCCATTCAGCTAGTAGTGCGATGAAAATGTGTGTATACTACAAGGGCAATAACGTGACTGTTCGCAGGTATATTTGTACGATATCGGACAAAGACCTGTTAGAGAAGTGCCAAGAGTGTGTGCGGGTGATTCGCGCCGCCAAGGAGACGCAGGCGGCGCGCGCTAATCAGAACGCCACAATACTCCTGGAGGAGCTCGACGCCGAGCGCTGCCGCGAGGAGAGCCGCCGTCAGGCCGCTGCGAGACGCCGCGAGCGAAAGAAGAAGAAGAAGATGGAGAAAAAGGTATACACTCCCAGGAAGTACTTTGTTTTCTACTATAAATTCAATGATATGAAAACGGGGCCTGGAGTTACGCAAGTTCTGGACCTTTCACTCCATCTGTATCTGAGACGGATTTTTGTATTAAAAGTGCTGTCATGGTTATGCACATGGTTCACAAAACCGATAGACCTTGGGGTCCTAAAATGTTGGAGTGATCACCCCCGAACCGGAAAGCATAGTGTGGGTCGACCCCGTACTAGGTGGACTGATGACCTAAGGTCGCGGGCAATTGGTGGATGCAGGCGGCACTCAGTCGCTCGACGTGGCGATCATTAGAGAAGACCTATGTCTAGCGGGGAGCATCTGTGGACTGATGTGATGATGATATTATTACTAGACATTATAAGAAACGATATTAGAAGCACCAAGTTTTTACAGAATGAAGGTATAAGTTTTTAAGGGGCTTCAGAAAGTATTTCGCAGTTTCATTCACTCTGGCGATTTGTGTCGATTTGAAAAAATCGACAAATAATATATGAAAATTACGTAAGTTGATTTATGTAGGAGGAGAGACGCAAATTGCAGGCTGAAACTGACAAGAACGCGGAGTACTGCGAGAAGGCTACGGGCGAGTGCTCCGAGAGCGGCGAACCCGACGACGAGCCCGCCGCCAGGGAGGAAGGCGACTCGGGCATCGACGCCAACTCTCAGGTCAGTTGGTGCACACGCAATCATTTCTACCCACCTGTTCTATCCTTTCCTTCCTCATCCTGCTCCCCTGGGAATGTAATCAGAAACTTTAACAATTTTGAACTTTATAAAAATGGCGGCGTTGTGTTTCTCCACGTCACATCTCGTTTCGCGCGGGCACGAAAAGTGGGCAAAGGATAGCCACTTTGCTACATTAAACGATCGTAGCAAGTGGAAAAAATAGTCTGCCTATCCCAATTCTTTGGTAGCATAGTGGTCAATATCCCCGCCTATCACGCAGGAGACCGGGGTTCGATTTCCCGCCGGAGAACTAGGAAAAAAGGCGTGACTGTATGTATGTATTTAATAATTTTTAATTTTCGTACANAAAGGATAGCCACTTTGCTACATTAAACGATCGTAGCAAGTGGAAAAAATAGTCTGCCTATCCCAATTCTTCGGTAGCATAGTGGTCAATATCCCCGCCTATCACGCAGGAGACCGGGGTTCGATTTCCCGCCGGAGAACTAGGAAAAAAGGCGTGACTGTATGTATGTATTTAATAATTTTTAATTTTCGTACG
>WUAW01004206.1:393-11171 GCA_017165845.1 Thaumetopoea pityocampa | reverse complement strand
TTATATTAGTTTATTGTGATGTTTAATATATAAATTTGGTGTTGTTTTGTGTATTAATCGTCAATAATCATTAACAATATTGAAACATTGGAATCAAACTGTGATTAACATACCAAAGTGCCCGTATTTTTTCAAGACAATAGACTTGCGGAAATTTTGCCTGCCCAAAGTGGTATTCTTCGGATTGACTTCAAAACTCTCAAAAAACAATAACTTGTGATACACCGATATTTTATTGTTAACTTGAAGAATATTATATACTTAACTTCAAAAATATATACACTCGACAGTGGCAGAAATGGCGCGAATTAGGAGGCGATTGCCACTATGAAAAAAAAATGAAGAAGAAGAAGACCACAATTTTAATTTCTATAGTGTGGTTCCTCCGTTAATTTGACGTTTAAGTTAATTAAATCGCGATTTTTTTCTTTTTCGTTGTTGAATTGAGAATTTTCATTTATTAATTTTAATGTAATATTCGATAATAAATGATTAAGATGAAGAACATTTCGTAAGATCAATACATTAGATTATTAATTAATAATTCATACACAAACCTTACAATTCTTTTACCAAAAGATCGGGGACTTTTGTGAAACATAGGAGTATAGAGGCATTTTTCATAAGAACTAATAGCGCAAAAGTATCTTTAGCTTTGCTTTCAAAAGTTTGGACCATCGAGCGATTTTTCAAAAAAAAATAAACGTTGAATAAGATTATTCTGAAATTAGTTCCGAGATTGCGAGAATATTTTTTTTTAATATATAAATTTATCATCATCATCGGTCCGTACAAGCCCACTGCTGGTCATAACCTTGCTTTTTAAAAAAGGAATTTGCCATAATTTCCACGTTTGGCAGGCGTTATGGAGATCGCAGTAGATTTTGATTTAATAACAGGGTAACACTGCTACCCGTTATTCTGGTACATCCTTCAGTCGGTTCTCACAGCAACCATGGAAAAAGATGGAGTGACACTATTGTTATGCCGATTCTACATAGAAAATATATAAATTAGCAACATACAAATGTTATTTGGGACTCAGATTTAAAAAAGATTGAGTAAAATATATTACGCCAAATAATTTGATTAAGAATGTAAGTAGGTTCCGGTACATCAATGGAGCCTCGTATTCTCAACATTCTTGATATTTAACTCGTCTTAACAGTGTTTAACATTGTAGATGGCCATTAACGCTTTCTCTCCGGTATTTCCGTTATATCCAAATATTGTCACTTAAAACACGAATCGATGCGAAAGTGAAAGCGTCAATTAATAACAAATAATATGTAATAATTTAACTATTATATTACCGGCTGCAAGTGCCGCGATAAAAGTGGTAACGTTTTCTAATAACGATGATGAAATAAATTAATAAACGCATATTGAATAAATTATACATAACGTTGCTGTAACGATCTGTATATGTATGTTATGTAATAGCGTGTTTAAATTGATGTTATTTTTGACCTCAAACTTAAGAAAGTTATTGTTCTTTATTATAGAATAGCAAAAGAGAGAGAGAGAATAACAAAAAATGTTTTGTTGTATAAATAGATTAATTATAGCATATTGTTTTAACTATTTTTTGTTGGCGTTATCTTTTAGAGGTTTTATAAAAATTCATTAAAACCAACATAATAGAAGATAATTCAAAGTGCATTGTCTGAGGGGCCAAGTTTTTTAAGGTCTATATATAGATATAATTTATGATGTCGTAGTTTGGTCATTTAAAAACGAATATATCGGGCAAACGTGAGTGGAAGCAAGCGTCGGGAAAAAAGGCGCCCAGGAAAAACTTACCTGGATCAAATCAGCAACTTGTTTTAAAATGGTCAAGTTCGTAGCAATCGACGAAAGTTCGAGATCACAGTGTGGACAAGGCGAGAGAGGTGTGTCAAGGTCGTAGTATGTGACGAAATTTCTTTTGGTTAACCCTTATAGGATACCGGAGTGAGTATATGTATGTATATGGTACCTGCAAAATTCAGCAAACATTAGATTGATTTAGTTATGTAAGCCTAACTCAAGTGCATTGGTGGTGTAGTGGTTTTAGACTTTGCTTACGATCGAAGGGTCATAGGTTCGATCCCGGTCGCGTACCAATGTGTTATTATTTGTAATTTATGTACGGTTTACATTGTAGACACCAATGTACTTAACGGAGAAGGAAAACTTTGTGAGGAAACCTGCATGTTCACATAGGTATGTGAAGTCTACCAACCCGCATTAGGCCAGCGCGATAGACTACGGCCTAATCCCCCTCCTGATCAGGGGAGGTCCGTGTCCCTGTAGTGGGGACGATATGGACTGAGGATGATGGATGATGAAGCCTAGCTCAATTGCCTCATTAAATCGATCTTAACATCTTGAACATCTTGAAGTAAAGGAATATACATATATTTTTTAAAATTCACCAAAATTAACTTTTTCTAACTTATTCTGTATTACTTAAATGCTATGGTTGCATCTCCAACTTAAGCTAACTTATAAAATTATTTAAATTTCCTTATCAGTAAGTATCTCTAGATGTTACAAGAAACTCTCTAATTGTGGTATTAATTTAACAAAATAAAATTGTCATTACTTGACCCTCTAAATACGCCCACGAAAGCCAGATTTAAATCAGGTTAACTAGGGCCTAAACGAAACATGACAGTTCCCTAACAAGCATAAACTGATTGACATTTGTAACTTTCCGCTTCTAGTCACGGTGCAATTGTGCCATGTAATGATTTAAATTCCCACACAGAATATAAGAAAATTAAAAAAAAATACGTACATACATACATCATACTCACGCCGGTATCCCATAAGGGTAGGCAAACACCACAGTTTGCCATATACTACGATCCTAACACCTCTCTCTCGCCTCATCCACATCCATACATCTTTTTTATACTTTCGTCGATTAAGGGTGCTACGAACTTGACCTTTTAGAAATAAGTTGTTGATTTGATCAAGGTGGGTTTTCCCGGGCGCCCTCTTCCGACACTTCCACTCACATTTGCCCGGTATATTCGTTTCGTCAATCGAATCTCACTCATTCTTTCTAAATGACTAAACCATTGGAACATATAAAATATTTGTATAAAGCACATATATTTATTTACATTACGTTTAAGGCTATGATTACGGAATAAAGCTGAAATGGGGATTATATTATTGTAACCACATTTCTCTGTAAACTTTGAATCATTATCTCTCAAAAAAATTACTCTGTACCATATGCAGAATTAACCCTTGGTCATAAAATAAAAAAAAAACATTAAGCAAATATGTTAAATAAATGACAGAAAGTCCTCTATTATTAACATTAAAATCATTTATATACTAAAATATAAATGATATAGATATAATACCTTCTTTTATTTTATTTTTTTCAATAACTTTTTTCGGATAGGCATTTTTCTAGGCAGTTTCGGATGACCCATTCGAGTAAGATCACTAATTAGCGTTATACATCTTCTTAAACATTATTTAACTTTAATTTTTAACTTCTTATCTTTCATGTTTTAATCTTTTTATGAAATTAAGATTAAACAATAGTTCAATATAGACACTCTAGTTGATTTCTTTTTTCAGAGGACCCGGATTAACTCTCCCAAATTATAGATCATTAAGAGGAGAATACTAATTAATTAATAATTGCTAGCAATAATATTTTCATCACATATTAGTTGTATAGGGACATAATAAGTACTAGATGGGTTACACATCACGCCGGGGTCACCAGTTTAGAGTTACGTATTGGGTTTCTTGTTGAGTTAGTGCCTAACATAAGATGCGTGTTCAGTCGAGGTAGCGGCAGCGAAAAAAATGAAAACACCGCTGAATGTTAACGACGTTTATTGGCGACTCGTCGTAATGTGAACGACGTTTATTGGCGACTCGTCGTAATGTGTAACGTATCCAGTACTTATTATGTCCCTACATCATCATCAGATTTACATCCAAAATTATTGGCATCATCAGCTTAGTGTCGGTGATACTCCTATTGGAAGCCTTGGTCTATAGCATCCGTTGGAGATGCCGTCAGGTTGATATAAATTGGCTGCGCAGAGAGATAGTTGAAGGTAACCGGATCTTGCCTTCATCGCGAGAGCACACAGTTATTTATCAACCCCAAACTGCTTCCGCTACCCGTACTGCCAATATGGCAAGATATATTTAAGGTAAATTACATTTAATATTAATTCATATTTCAAACTTTTCTCATGGCTTTACCCTTTTAATTTTTTTGATTTCACTTTTATTTTATTACCCATAATTTTAATGTTTTAAATGGTTAAGTACCAAACTGATTATAATATTAACTTTGATACGTAAGTTTGTCCCATAAGAGAGACGATTGTTTATTAATTAAAAAAAAAAAATATATTGTATGTTTAATTAGCTGCGGGGATTTTACTTTTGTAAGGGGAGAAATGATGTAGGGACGTAATAAGTACTAGATACGTTCCACATTACGACGATTCGCCGATAAACTTCGTTCACATTACGACGAGTCACCAATAAACTTTGTTCACTTTACGACGAGTCGCCAATAAACTTTGTTCACTTTACGACGAGTCGCCAATAAACTTCGTTCACATTACGACGAGTCACTAATAAACTTTGTTCACTTTACGACGAGTCACCAATAAACTTTGTTCACATTACGACGGAGTCGCCAATAAACGTCGTTCATATTACGACGGAGTCGCCAATAAACGTCGTTCATATTACGACGGAGTCGCCAATAAAGGTCGTTCACATTACGACGGAGTCGCCATGTTTATTGGCGTTTATTGGCGTGTTTTCATTTTATCGCTGCCGCCAATATAAGAATATATAATAAGAAACCCAATACGTAAATCTAAAATTGTATATACATCAAAGTTGATCGTCATACAACTATGACGAAATATCAGAATTATTAAAGACAATAGACTCTGCAATGTCCATCTAGCAGGCAGTCGCAACTATGGTTGCGCAATACCAGTTGACAATCCCTGAAGATGGCATCTACCATGACGCAAACCACTTACAGTATCTTGATGCCTTTAAACAATGGAACGGGATGTCCTACTGTAAGAGATTTCGCAACAGTCCTTTTCGCGTGTGTTATGTAGATAGGTGCTTGAGTAACTGCCTTGCTTGCTAGTCGTTTCAGATAAAGCTAATGCATAAAAGTGTTGATAATTTATGACTTTCAGTACGGATGTAATTACCTAGTCGAATGAGTAGCGTCTAGATAATTTAGATTTTGAAAATACTTAGGTATTATATTTAAACAATATTGATAATTGTGGTGAGGATCGCTGGGTCTCGCTGGATACAGGTGGTTGTGGACCGGTCGCGCTGGAATTCGATTGGAGAGGCCTATGTTCAGCAGTGGACAACTACGGGCTGAAATGATGATGATGATGAATATTGACAATTAGCAGAATACTTATTAAATTCGATAATTAATTTCGGGACTTTATATTCATGGTGTAAGTTATTCCGTCAGATAATCGTTATATTATTAATCAAAATCATTAACTTAAAAAATATTTTTTAAAGATTTTTAAAGATATTTAATCGTAAACATTTACATATATAAAATGTCGGTTAACTGAAACTGTAGGTTTTAAGTTAGTAGCTTGTACTAAATGTGAACCAGAGTAAAACTTGTTAAAACTGGCCACTTTCAGTAACTGACTACTAAACATCTACAGTATTTTATATAAATTAAATAATATTTATGTTCAAAGTATGTTATAATTTTAAATTGTGACATACTAAGGGCCTGATAATAATTTTAAAGATAAACGAAGAACACAGTAATTATCATCATATCAGTCCACAAACGCCCACTGCTGGACGTCCATAGGCCTCCTCTAATGATCGCCACACCGAGCGGCTTTTAGCCGCCTGCATCCACCGATTGCTCGTGACCTTCACCAAGTCATCGATCTGGTGTGTATTATTAGTAGTTTTACAAAGTTTATGGGAAAAGGGACCGATAGACTGTTTAAAGAACTTGCCAACTGTTTTTAATGAACGTGCCATCTGTTATTTAAAGAACGTGCCATCTGTTTTTTAAAGTTGATCAAAATGCACAATGGGGATACGCGACTGGTATTATAAGCACCCTTCTAATTAATAGCGGTGGGTCTTTTCCAGACTATTCTATAATTTTAATATGCTAATTTCAGAAAATTTGAAATATTTATTTGAAATGTATTTTAGGCGATATTTATTTTAAGGCGTCATATTTACAAACTAAGTTTCACCCGCATGAATATTTGTTTTATTGTTAATTTAAAAAATATCTTAATGAATAATTATATATTTAGAAAAACATGTCAAAATCTATTTTCAATCGTACACTAATGGCGGCTTCTGAAAGAGACATCGAGGCGTATCTTCAGTGCTATTTCACCAATTCTGATGAAACATTTTGCAGAATTTAAGTTGGAACAGTACTTTTAAGACTGTAGTTATGTTACTAAAATCTACTAACTGATTTTTGGGTAAAGTTCGAATAAACAAACAGACAGGAAAAAAGGAGTTGGTTTCGCTTTCAGAAGTCCTTAATTAGTCGATCTGAGCTAGATTTTTTGGATGATTTTTAATGTACAGACAATATTGTTTTGCAATTTTATAATAGTATAGATAGATTACTTGACGGAATTTATCGCATTAACTTTTAATATTTTGCAAATTAGACTGCAATCACTCTGCTGACGACCACCGATCGTATATCACCATCATCCTCAGTCCATATTCGTCCCTACTACAGGGGCACGGACCTCCCCTGATCAGGAGGGGGATTACGTCGGAATCTACCACGCTGGCCTAGTGGGAGTTGGTAGACTTCATACATCCATACGAGCATACAGGTTTCTCCACGAAGTTTTCTTTCTCGGTTAAGTACATTGGTGTCTAGGGTGTAGACCGTACATGAGTTACAAATAACTCAGTGGTGTGGGACCGGGATTAAACCCCCGACCCTTCGATCGTAAGCCGTGTCTAACACCACTACACCACCAATGCACTTACCAATCCTACAACTCATTCTAAAAGAAGACAACATATTAAAATTTATCGCCATAAATCCCGCTAAGTAATCTATAAAAGGACGTATTTAAGTAGAAATGATCCCGTCTACTAAAGGATCCCGTCTACTAAACTGACATAAGTGCTAGTATAATTTAAATGCAATCCTAATTCAAGTTTTGAAAATAAAAATTCGAATTAAATGAATAGAAATGCAATTAAGGCATATCATCATCACCAGCCCCAGCAAATACACCACATAGGCCTTCTTAAAAAAGACGAATTTTCCACCACCTTGTGGAATGAGCTTCCAGAGGCGGTTTCTCCAAACGGATTAGACTTGCGAACCTTCACGATACGAGCTTACACTTTTCTTAAAGACCGGCACCGCACCTGCGGTCCCTCTGGTGTTGCGGGTGCTATGCGCAGCGGTGATCACTTACAATCAGGTGATCCGCTTGCCCGTTTGGCCACTCTTATATAAAAAAAAACTTAAAAAGAAATAATCTTCACGCATGGCTGGCGTCTTGGAGATCGCAGTTGATTTTGATTTCTTATTCAATCAACGTTGCTGCTTATTATCCTGGTACATCGCTTAGCTGGTTTTCATAGCATCCACGGGAAGAAATATAATAACGGTTTTATCTTATCTGCGCAACACAGCCAATATAATTACAGTAAAACCAACAAACACTGGAACAATTTAAAATGCAAACTTCAAAATGGGATATCACAAAACTGACTCAAAATGGATTGGATCCTTTTCGATTATGAATATGAATATTGAAGTACAAAAATTAAGAACCATTATTATATTAGGTTGATGTTATTACGATATTTAAAAATGCACAGATACTATATACATACGCACATCCTAAAAGGTGTTTGAAACACTGGCCGAAAATAATTTATGTTCTTTTTTATCTGTCATCGACACATAGAAAAAAAAGAATTTTGAAATTCGTATTGCCGCTTACATATCCACTTCACATAGGTATTGTATTAACATAAATGAGAAACCCCGCAGGTACACCTATAAAATGCGAGCTGTGTGACGCTTGGCCTACTTTCCACTCGCCGGCTACGCCACATGTCGTCTCCGCCCGTGGATCTTACCGCTAAACAAATAAAGAACAACTTCCCGTAAACAAAATAAAAAATGCTTTATTCCGTCAGCTGCGTACGCGAAATATCGTTGTACACCCATTCGAGTGCGTTCAAAAATTCGCGATATGCTAAAATAATCGCACGGGTGTAAGTGAAAGTGGAAACATTATGCAACTTTCTACAACTGAATAGTAATTATGTGGAGATAAGAGTTCAACGCACACGCTGTACGCATTTTGTCGTAGTAACCATCGGGACGTAGCATTTCGTAGCCACGTTGTAGACTTTAAAAATCTATGTAACAACTGAGACTTAAGGCGGGAAAAGATTATTTCATTAATGATACTATTTGTACTTGTACTTTTTACCTAAACATCGAGTACTTAGTTTAAAAGATGCAACTTCGGCACTAGAGAATACTATAACTTACCTTCAAAATGATTAAATTAATATATCTTAAATAACATGTATTGTAATTTTTGTCAATTAAGTATGTGGTTACTTGAACTTAGGACAGATAACGAATTTTACCAGATATGGCTCCTAATCCCACTTTTTATCCCAAATTTGATCAAAATTATTATATCCGCTTACGTCAAAATATGATTACTATTAAATATATACTCATGTAGCTTGCTTAGAACATTGGATAATCCTACAAATTATATATAATGACAAATCTTCAACTTTTATTGCTATTTTATTTTACACTAAATAAAAACTCACGAAAACCTTCGAACCCTCCAGCTTCACGCAGGGTATCCTGTCACAAAAATTATACATGCCCCGCCCCACAAAACGGTAACACAAAATCCAATCTACCTTTTCAGGTGAGCTTTCCAGATCCGAGATCGCGGTAACAGTTTCAGGATAACACAGGCAGCTACCGATCACTGTTCGTGTAACACTGTCACAGTCGAATCACTTTCGTTTTCACGGTCGCGGCGGATGGCGCGTGCGCTTGCGCAGGTCGCGGTGTCGAGCGTACTGGTCGCGCCGGCCGCCCGTCCACACGTTTTATACGCGAGAAAGTTCCGCACCCGCCGCGTTCGACGCCTCTATCCCGGATCGGGTGGATTTCGATTATGAAATCCTTTGATGACGCTAATAATGACCCTGATGAGCTAAGCTTTGCGTAGGCCACTGGTCCGCCTCGCTGATGACATATCCTTACGCAACAACTGTCTCGGTCGAGTTGGCATTGTTTGGGCGCCTTTTTAATTTTATAGACCGGTGTGACATATGACCAGGTCACATCAGGCCCGTAATAATGAATTGAGAATCGACTGAGTATTGATTCTAGTTAACTGAATATTGACTCTAGTCAACTAATATTGACTCTAGTCAACTGAAATTGACTCTAATCAACTGAATATTGACTCTGGTCAATACTCAGTTTACTGGCTCTAGTTAATAATCAGTATAACTAGAATCATAGAATATGATGGTGCATATATGTTTTTTTAAAGGTCTACAATATTATTCCGTTTTTCGTGTAATATTTAGTATTTTTGCCAAAATATCTATCAAGTGTACAGATAACTAATACAGCCAATAAGGAAAATTTAACTCTGATATAGACTTTAAACGAATCTATGGAAAAAACTAATATGCTTAGACCTCACGTTATTGACACTTCTGAAGAAAATTTTCAAATTCACCATCAACCCGTGGAAATCAACTACTTGACATGGGGTCGACATGGGATCGACATGGGGTCCTCTTTAAAAAGGCGGGATTACCCATAATCTCTACGCTCGGCAGATGCCCCGGGGTTCGCGGTAGATCTCGATTGCATAACACTACTTCCGGTGCATCTCTTAACTGGTTCTCGCAGCATCCTCGAACAGACATGGAGTGATGCTATTATTAGATCGGCACCGCACAGCATTTCCAAATTATTATTTTTTTTAACAATTATTATATATTAAATACTTATTTTTTCTTCGGCTAGGTATACACTACGACTTTGAAGTACCTGATAACGTCAACCACGAACGCACATTATCGTTTGCACTTTTGCGATTTTCCTATTAACACGCTAAACGCAGCCTTAATTTTTCAGTTTGAGCCATGGGGGACACCATGTAGTCGACATGCAATTGTTTTGTTGGAGCCATGGGGGCACCATATGACCGCGAGCCAGAGTCGAATTTGAGTGTTTCTATTGAGTCGTCGGGCACAGATATAAAGCTAATATGTATTAGACTACATTTTCTAGCGCCTAAAGTAATAAAAACTTATCATTAAACTTTTGTAAACAAACGCTTTTAACCTGGCTCCGTTTACGACATAAGTGAGGCCCATATGGTGACCACCATGGCGCTCAACGTGTTAAGTATGCGGCACAAATTGTACGATTCCAACGGATTTTATAAAAATAAAAAAAAAATACAATATTCAAGACACACATACTGATCAAGTCCTAAACTAAGATTCCCTGTGTCTTGGGTAGTAGACAATGATATAACTTATATAAAAATTTGTTCCTACCTGGATTTGAACCCGGGGCTCATTGGACTCATTGCCAGAAAGCGTTCTCTGCCACTGTACTAATCAGTCGTCAATGAAATATATTATAGAATAGAATAGAATAGAATATACTTTATTGCACACACATTTACATGGAATAAACAATTATCACA